>NIVC01002601.1:0-7500 GCA_002269645.1 Macrostomum lignano | reverse complement strand
GCCGAGCGGGATATGACAGACCCCATTGCTGGCTGAACTGAGGCAGATAGTGAGGCCATGATAGGGGCTACATTCAATACTAGCTGGATACCTGTACGCCCGGATTCCAGATACCTCCAAATACCCAGATACCCAGATACCCCAGATAGCCCGGATATCCCAGATACCCAGATACCCAGATACCCCAGATAGCCCGGATATCCCAGATACCCAGATACCCTATATACCCAGAAACTCCAGATACCCCAGATACCCTGATACCCAGATACTCTAGATACCCAGATACCCAGATACTCCAGATACCCAGATACCCCAGATACCCCAGATACTCCAGATACCCCAGATACTCCAGATACCCCAGATACACCAGATACCCCAGATACCCAGATACACCAGATACCCCAGATACCCCAGATACCCCAGATACACCAGATACCCAGATACCCCAGATACCCCAGATACCCCAGATACCCCAGATACCCAGATACCCAGATACCCCAGATACCCCAGATACCCAGATACTCCAGATACCCCAGATGCCCCAGATACCCCAGATACCCCAGATACCCCAGATACCCAGATACCCCAGATACCCAGAAACTCCAGATACCCCAGATACCCCAGATACCCCAGACGCTCCATATGCCAGACGCCCTGGAACCCACACCAGTAGTTATGCATATTGCATGCGCAACTAAAAGTCCTCTCATATAAATCAATATTATCGTCAAACAAATTATCAAACCAGATGGTCAACCCTTCAGAACCCCAACTTGATTTTGTTTGCTTCCTCTCGAACTGAGAATTTTGGGATATTTTTCTCAATTTTAGAATGTGTGCTTATCTTTATCTGATTGCGAGCTGAATTCTCCATCTGCCTGAATGACCTGCGTTGACTCATCTTATCTCGATCAATCTACTGTGTCTGTGGGTATCTCATCTCCCCCCATCTACTGTGTCTGTGGGTATCTCATCTCCCCCATCTATTGTGTCTGTGAGTATCTCATCTCCCCCCATCTACTGTGTCTGTGGGTATCTCATCTCCCTCCATCTACTGTGTCTGTGGGTATCTCATCTCCCCCATCTACTGTGTCTGTGGTATCTCATCTCCCCCCATCTACTGTGTCTGTGGGTATCTCATCTCGCCCCATCTACCGTGTCTGTGGGTATCTCATCTCCCCCTATCTACTGTGTCTGTGGGTATCTCATCTCCCCCCATCTATTGTGTCTGTGGGTATCTCATCTCCCCCTATCTACTGTGTCTGTGGGTATCTCATCTCGCCCCATCTACCGTGTCTGTGGGTATCTCATCTCCCCCTATCTACTGTGTCTGTGGGTATCTCATCTCCCCCCATCTATTGTGTCAGTGGGTATCTCATCTCCCCCCCCCATCTACTGTGTCTGTGGGTTTCTCAGTCTCAATTCACTGTGTCTCTGGATGAACAGGGATTCTGATTATTTCTTCTTACTGCGGCATCTCTTGAGCTGTTTTCTCTGGAATATGTCTTCGATTTTACCCACAGACCCATCTACTGTGTCTGTGGGTATCTCATCTCGCCCCATCTACTGTGTCTGTGGGTTTCTCATCTCCCCCTATCTACTGTGTCTGTGGGTATCTCATCTCCCCCCATCTACTGTGTCTGTGGGTTTCTCATCTCCCCCCATCTACCGTGTCTGTGGGTATCTCATCTCCCCCCATCTATTGTGTCTGTGAGTATCTCATCTCCCCCCATCTATTGTGTCTGTGAGTATCTCATCTCCCCCCATCTACTGTGTCTGTGGGTATCTCATCTCCCTCCATCTACTGTGTCTGTGGGTATCTCATCTCCCTCCATCTACTGTGTCTGTGGGTTTCTCATCTCCCCCCATCTACCGTGTCTGTGGGTATCTCATCTCGCCCCATCTACTGTGTCTGTGGGTATCTCATCTCCCCTCATCTACTGTGTCTGTGGGTTTCTCATCTCCCCCTATCTACTGTGTCTGTGGGTATCTCATCTCCGCCCCCATCTACTGTGTCTGTGGGTTTCTCAGTCTCAATTCACTGTGTCTCTGGATGAACAGGGATTCTGATTATTTCTTCTTACTGCGGCATCTCTTGAGCTGTTTTCTCTGGAATATGTCTTCGATTTTTTATCCCCCTTCTCTTCTTGACTGCTTACCTGCATTCGCATGCTGTTTCTTTTGAGCTGAAATATTTTTTTTCTAATTGTTTTGCTGCTACACGCAAATTAGCTGGACTCGATTTGACCCCAAATTTTCTTCCAGTCGAATTGTCCTCATTCTCGCATAATTTTGTCCCATTCTGCATCCGTGACCAGCCAAGTTGAATCCATAAATGTTGTACTGCAAAACGGTAGCAAAGTTGACCGTACTTAACTCAATTCACTTCAATGTACTTTCACCACAGAATTTTTTACTTTTTGTTTGTTCTTATATAGCTCGATGTACGAGTTTTGGGCGGCGTACACTTAAGGGGTTGGTTCCAAGGCTGTCACCGTCCGAGAAATAATAAATTCCGGACACAGTGTCCAAAACCAAAGAACTGTCACTGTCCGAGACATTCCGGGCAGTGTCCGGAACCAAAAAACTTTCACTGTCCGAGAATTTCCGAGAACAATGTCCGGAACCAAATATCTGTCACTGTCCGAGAAGTTCCCCACACAATGTCAGGAACTAAAACACGATAGAGCTATCCAAGAAATTTCGGACATTTTCTGAAACTATAAACGGTCACTATCAGAGAAATTTCGGACACTGTCCGGATTTAACGAGACTTTCACTGTCTGGGACACTTCGGCCGACTGAAAGTCATCAAAATTCGCTTTGCGCGGCCTCGGCCGGCCCGGCCAGACTGTCCGGCAGGGAGCCGACCCTGTCCAGCTGCAGTTCCAGCTCGGCAAAGCTGCTCGTCTCCGACTGTTCGGCCGACGGGAAGGCCAGCCGGCTGCCGCTGCAGTTCAACTCACGACTGCCGACGGCGCCACCTTCGCTGCCTTCGCCTTCGCCGCCGCCGCCAGCGCCGACAGAGTCTCTGTGAACGACAACAATGACTGCGTTGGCAGCATCGGAATCTTTGGAGGAGGCGCCGCAGGCTCGCGACTTGACGGAAGCTGAGGCGGCCGATGCAGCAACGGCGGCGGCGGCGGCGGCGGCGGCGGCACCTCGGGGCCTAACGCTGCCCAGGTTGCCGCCGGAGTCCGGCCGGCGCAGGTCGGGCAGCAGGCGCAGGCAGATGGCCGGCTTCAGCGCCAGCGCCAGCACCAGACAGAGCGACTCGGCCAGCCAAAAGGCGGTCAGGTCGGCACGGCCCGGGCCGCCGTCGCCGGGCAGCCATCGGCGGGCCAGGAGGCGGCCGGGTCCGCCCAGGCAGCTCGGCAGAGCGAGGCAGTGCGCCGCGGCCAGCCGGGCGGCCAGACGGAGCCGCTGTCCGGCTCTGGTAGAAGCGACAGCGGCCGAGGCCGAGGCCGGCAGGAAGGCCTCATCGGTGTTGGCGCCGCGTCGGCAGAGGCGGCGGCAGCAGCGCAGGCTGCGGACCACGCAGACGAGCGGCAGCAGGCCGGTGAGTGCGGACAGGCCGAACAGGGCTCGGGCGATGCCGGGCTCCTCGGTGAGCATCACTGGCAGCTGGACTGCGGGCAGCCAGCCGGTCGCGCCGAAGGCCATGAGGCGGCATTCGAACAGCACCAGGTACCAGACGTTGGCCCGAGGCTGAGCAGAGCAACAAAGCTGGGATAGATGAAGACTCCGCAGGGCCCGGTGCCCAGAATTCTGTCGTAGTGCCGGGGCTTGGAGAACCAGGCCAGGCTGGCTATGAGCAGCAGGTCCATGGTGAGGCAGGACTGCAGCACGTATTCGCGAAGCGGCAGAGCAGGGCTCGGCTGAGCGACTCCAGCAGGCGAGTCGGGTTGGCCAGTCGCAGCGGCCCCGGCGCAACCAATGGGGCGATAAAATCTGAGCCGAGCAGGCAGAGCAGAAGCACAAAGTCGGAGGCGGCGTTCAAGCAGGCGGTGATGACGCCGATGTCGGATAGGCGGGCCTGTCCGGCGTGCACCAGCCGGAGCAGGTGGCCGTTCAGAGCCAGGCCGGCCAGCAGGGCCGTCAGGTGGAGGAGCGTGGAGACCAGAGCGGCGGGGGTGTCCAGCCAGTGGTCTGGGCGGGGGAAACCGCGGCACAGCGGCTCCCGCTGCTGCTCGGATGAGGTGAGCAAGGCCGGCTGCACCCACTCCAGTGCGGCAGAGTTGAAGTGGCAGAGCAGCTGGGGCGTGAGCAGAAGCCAATCAAGCTGGCCGGCTGCCGCAGACATACTGCCGCTGTTTGAGGATGAGTTTTCCGAGTAGCTCTGCATCTTGGGTCAGGTTATTATCAGGCACTAAAGAAGGTTCGTGCTGGATTTGTTTGGATATTGTTTTACTATCAGAGGCTCTATATGCATGTGATGAGGGATGAGCGATTGGAGCATAGCAACGCTGCAGCTAGCGGATTGGTCGGGTCGAATGGACTCGGGCTTCAGTTTTGCTTGACAAATCAGGCGGTGGATTTGCGATCTCCCTGTCACTTCTCTTCTTAAGATTCTGGAGTTTCAGATTTTCTGTGTCCATGTGTGCATGTACTTTGAAATACGATTGAGTACCTGCATTTACTTTCACAGTAGCAACTGTACCTGTATTCTTTAGCACAAAACATTTGGAAAGATGATGATCAAATTGTCTCTATTATTACGAGAAACAATTTTAATTTAAAAGTGTGTTTCTTTTAGACTTTCTTTTAATACTTTGTACTAGCTTAAAAGTATTGAATTTAATGTTGAGTATACTCATATGCACTCGTACGCAGTGGCGTAGCCAGGGGGGTCCGTGAGGGGGCCTGGCCCTCCCACCGAAATTACCCCTCCCTCCGAAATTCCGGAGATAAATCCCCCTACACCCCTCCTCTGGGTGCTGAATAGCCCCCCCCCACCGAAAAAATTCCTGGCTGTGCCACTTCTCGTACTCGTGTACATGTCCATGCTTCTACATTCAAATTCACTTGAATGCAACCATATGTATTCAATAATCAATACAGGTACTTAATTGCGTACATGTACGTGTTTTAAATGGCATTTGTAAGTAATATATTTTGCTTTTGTCGTGCTATGTGAAAAAGCGAGCATGCAAAACGGAATGGCCTATCGAATTCTACTCGTATATGGCGAAACGTTTGAATTAACTTAAGAAAGCAAGCCATAAAAACTCAATTGGTCATGCTGGAAACTATGAGCCAAAATAGAAGCAACGCGATTTGAGTTTTATTTGCAGAAAGAATAAAAACAGTCATCAATAAAGTAAATTTTAGGTCACAAATCAAAAGCATCAAAGTTTACAAAAGGTCAACTGTTAAAACAGATTTCGCTGCCGACACGTACATGCAGTTCAAAAAATCTGTTGCATGCAGCGCAGCTCCCAGTCAGCGCACTTATCAGCAATCATTGCTTGGCCAACGGCTTCAGGCGCCTCTCGCTCGAGTAACATGACTGCTTAAGTGTACGTCAATCCCTCAGGATTTGTGTTGAAATTCTGTTCCGATGGTTCTCTCGGATTGCCGTACGCTATACTTGACTTAAAAACATGCCGGATTGTTTGAATGTTGACCGAATGCGGTAAATATTCATACATGTAGAAGAATTGGAAACTCTTAACAACACTGACACCCTTCATCGAGAGTCCACATTACAAGGCGGTGACCATAAGCTGTCGATCGCGTTCAGAAATTTGTAATATTCTTTTATTTTTAATATTATAATATTATATAGCTTAACTCGATTAACCGATAGAAAATGAAAGCGTCTTGTTGTCTCTGTCAAAAACTCACACCGTTTTTCTTCTATTCTGGCTCATCATTCCTTCCATATAGCACGACAAATCGAATTTTCTGTGGCTAATTGCCATCTCGAGTTAATTCAAACGCTTGGTGGCCATAGAACTCTAATGGGTCGTTCTGTTTAATTTGCATTCCCACTGTTCCACATAACACAACAAAAATAATATAGTACATTAGTCATCTTGTGTTTGGTATTTTTGATGAAATAAACTTAACGCATTCTATGTCTATTCTATGAACTTTTTATTACAACTTACTATTTATTAAAAAACTAGGTTGATAAACTCGTACAATACTGTTAGATAAACACGAACATAACCTACTATAACAACCATTAATTTTAGTTTCAAAGTTTTATAACAAAGCCGATTATAAGCAGAAGGGAATGCATTGTTTTTAATTATTATTTTGAAAGATCAATAACCTCAAGCTCTGAAAAGCTTTGGAAATTTGCTACATTGGATGCCTATTTCGATTTCTCCCAATCCATTCTTTTTTAATTCAAATGCACCTTGACTATCTGATATAAACGCAATTAGTATTAGTTAACTGGTTTCGGAACCAAACGGTTTCGCATTTTATTAATTTTTATTTTCTCCAATATAATGTTTTTTCCTTGCATTGCATTGCACGACTATCTTAAATGATGAGCTTCAAAATTAGATCAAAGTAGAGAAGAGAAGGAAAATAATATAATAAATTTGCTATAGCAAATGTAAGGGGTTAACTATGCAAATGCTTCTTCTAAAATCATTGTTGTTTAGTCTTTTTTCACTAGCAGTAAGAGTGAAAAATTTGGATTATCTTTCAAAGAAGTATGGAGTAGGCTATAGGCAAACCTAATTCTAAAATGTGCATTTTAATCAATTGTAGTTTGCAGGCTCATTCCAATAAAATTATAGCATTTTTAATTCTGATTGCTAATCTTATTTGCAATTTTTAATACAATGGATAAATGCAGTGAGTCCTTGCTTGCTAGCTACTACAAGTTAAATGAAAAAATTGTTTAATTTATTAAAGTATAATTTGAGGATTAAAACTAATTTATGCACAATTCTGAATTTAATTAATTAGCATTATTATGCAAAAATGTTAATTATTATGCACTTGCAGCATTTAAATGGCAAAGAAGTCATACGACCTGCTGTTCAAACTACTTCTGATTGGAGACTCTGGTGTGGGCAAGACCTGCATTCTATTCAGCTATGTTGAGAACACTTTTCAGACGTCGTTCATTTCAACAATTGGAATTGATTTCAAGATAAAAACTATCGAATTAGAGGGAAAGAAGAGAAAACTTCAGGTGATTTTTAGCAGAATTTTTGTGATTTCCTTTGCTAATTAGTTTTTTGGAATTTATTATGAAGCCTAATAAGTAGTCAAACTTTGAAGCAGATTTTTGAATTAAAAAATTGGCAGGCTTTTTGCTGGCGCCTTTGCTCTGATGCTGGTGCGCCTGTTTCTAAAGCCCCTGTGCTAGAGCCCCTGGTGGTAAAGCCCCTGGTGGTAAAGCCCTGGTGGTAAAGCCCCTTGGTGGTAAAGCCCTGGTGGGTAAAGCCCATGGTTTCTAAAGCCCCTGGTGCTAAAGCCCCTGGTGCTAAGCCCTGGTGCTAAGCCCCTGGTGCTAAAGCCCTGGTGCTAAAA
>NIVC01002600.1:37500-158109 GCA_002269645.1 Macrostomum lignano | reverse complement strand
TTGGGGACGCTGATGATTTATATTATTATATTAGCTATAGCTGCTCAAACTGCTCACTCTCTGCTCACACTCTGTACAGCGCTCACTAAGGCCAGGGCAGGGGCTTCCGCCTAGGCAGAGAATTAAGGCAAAATAGGATTTAGCCTGAGTATTCAAATTCCATTTTAAAGGCTGACACAAACTGAATCCCTGATTGAAAGGTATATATTTCAGTATATATATATATATACCTTATGCGTTGTTTTTCATCACTGGAAGCTTGTTCTATTAATGTGCAGATATTTTCAAAATTGAAAATTCTTTGTCTTTTTCAGTAGACTATGCCTCTGAATGCTTCTTAACCCACAGCCCTTTGAAAATAACACAAAAAACAACAGCCGAGTTCTAATAGATTTGGTTTTTGCTCGAATATATCACTTCGTAGGTTAAAGAAACAGGCAATTTTAGAAAAGTTAAAACAATAAAAGTTGCTTTTCGTGTACCGTAGAACACGTTGTTCGTTTTTTTGAGAATAGAGAATAAGACGATCTTACAAATCAATTTAAAATAAGGTGTGATTTGTTAACTTAGCTTCCACACTAAACAAATGCATTGTGTATGTAATTCGTTCTTTGAACAGATTCTTTTTCCATCACTAATGCTAATTTTGATAAGATAAGGAGGGATAGATAAAGGTGGGATAAGCAGTCACGTGATGAAATGCGTACATGGGGTTAACCTAGGTATGAGAGAGCACAAGGCGAGCCAATCAAAGAGCAGGACAGACCAGCACTGCGAAATGATTGGCAAAACTAAACTAATTGCTAATACTTAAATTAAAAATATATAATAATATAAGATATAATTCACTTGATATTGGCTCTCCCCTGCTGAGTGAAATTAGCTGGCTTGGGAGAGGGGGGTTGTGGCGTGAGGTGGGCCTGTGTCTAGGGGGTAGGCATTTACTTATTTTCCTGCCCCCATGTACATTAGTCGTGTACATTCTTAAGCGTGTAACAATGTACTTATAGAGTTAGGCTGAACCAGAGTTGTTGGAACAATGAACTTTCGAACTCTTTTCCAAGAAATGTTTCTCAACTTATGAGCAAACCACTTTCGCGCTCACCTTGAACTTAACCTCGTAGTTCGGATCTGGAAGGTTGCACTCGAATACGTGCCAGTTGGCGGCGGCCCCGGCCGCCATAGGGGCGCCCTGTACAGTGCAGATGTAGTCTCCGCGCCTGTCGTACACTTCAACATTGCGCGCGGTGGCTACAAGGCGCACAGACCGGATGCTCAGATTGTGATGCGCGTCGCAGTGCAGGCGCAGCTCGCAAGCATCTCGCGAAGGATTCGTCAACTCCGGATGCTCGAATGGACAGAGGCTGATGTAGCGCTTCGGCGGCTGCGACTGCTGCAGTATAGATTCTGTCTGGTTGCCAGTCTGTGGGCTGTTGGTACGACTGCCTCTTTAATTTTAAAATTAAATAAAAAGGAATATCATATGATCTTTGATAATATCTAGACAAGGTAGTACTAAGTCGTACGTTTAACTGCAATTCTATCATTATTGGAAATTAAAAAATGAATGTTGAACAAATCAAACATAGACAGAAAATATATAATTATATAAACAAATATGCTAACATATCTATATTCTATTTAACATTCATATTTAAGTTTTTGACCCTGATTTAAAAATTTAGACACAAAATATCGAGACAGTAAAAACAGATATTTACCTAGCACTTTATCGAATGAATTAAAGTATTTAGACAATTCTTATGTAATTAAAGATTTAAAACTGGACTATAAAGGACTTGAAGAATAGTGAAAAAAAGTCTTTTTAAGTGCACATGAAACAAATAAGTAAGAATACAATACATTCATTAACTTACGTGTCGCTAGAAAGATCTTCGTCACTCTTTTCCGGTAAGCTTATAACACTTTGCGATATAATGCTGCGCAGTTTTATATTGTCTTGAATCTCCCAACTAATAAAAGCATTGCAGGACATTGCTTGACTCTAAACAGTAGATAAAGTAAATAGTCGATGCTATCTTGGAAAATTATTGAAATTACTTGGAATTTAAGACCAAAAAACTAAGCCAACAGATTATTTTGGGCAGGGGTCGATTTTTTATAGAATAATTTCCGTCACTTCAGTTGCAGAAATTCAGGCTTAAAAAATTAAACCGGTGCTTTTTGTTTGCGCTTTAAGGACTTTAGGGTATGAAAGAATTAGTAAGTCATTTTTATATTTTAAAAAATACTGCAAATCAATGGCAGGTAAATAACTACTCATTTTGATATCTTACTTATCCTGCGTGATTTTTTGTTAAAATGCTTGTTAAAAACCCGACAAAATAAACTTGATGAATTCGTATCAAATAATCAGAATACGTATCTTCCTTTCCACTGTTGGATTCGTGTGAAAAAATTTAATACGTTGCCTTAACTGTTACATTTATTTGCTTATTAACATGTAATTATATACTGTAGTACCCCTAGTGCCCTTAGCTTGTGTCCACCTAGCATATGTGTTAAGATATTTCATTCTTGCGTTTTGAATTCTGTACCGTGCAGTATACTGTATTGTTGCAAGATTATGCTGTAACCTAAATGCTATTCTGATGCCGGCTTTGGGTTCTCGCGCCGATATTGTACGGTTTCAACACCGATCGTTTAATTGATCCAAAGGACGTGGACTCTGCATGTAACTTAAGAAAGACTCGATCTGCAGTCGCGAATGGTCCATTTTTTGAAGGCTGGACTTAAAATTTATATTTTTTCTGAATGGCTTCATGTAAAGGGCTAACTATTTTGTACTTTGTTCAGATTTTCCAAGGACCACTTGCAGACAACCCCAGTTTTGTATTTGCCTCATGTATACCCGAAGGCAATTTCGATTGGAAACTTTTAATCCAGGAAATTTTAGTTTTTCTTTTGTGTTGAAAGACTGCAACACAACAAATGTACCCCATCTATTTTTGTGTGTAGATACGAACCGCGAGTGCAGCGTTTTTAATAAACTATATACATGTACTTAGACGTCCTTTGCAGTATTGATCTTGGGTATAGCTTGTGCATGGTGTGATGGAGTTGGCCATGGTCCATTCTGCTAAAATAGTGTTTGAGGATACATAATACCAAAAAGATGTGGCTGCCAATTCCTGATGCACACGTAGACAGCTGAAGTAGGACGCTGCACTCATTTTTCTTCGATATGAGCTGCAAGCTGGTCTAAGGATTGGACTTTTTGTAGTGCAGCTTATTCTTGACCGCATTTGTCTATAGCCAAACCCCATTCAGCATTATGCCCAATGCACTGGCGATACGACAACTGTGCGTTCCTTACCGGCATCAGGCTCATTTCTAAGAAAATCCACATGACAAATGGGAATGACTTACGGCGATGGAATTAAAAAAAGGGGCACCATGATGGGTGTGAATGATTCTGAACTAAAATAGAGAGGTTGCTGTTGGCATACATGTATAAGGAGTAGGATGGGTGTAAGGAGTGAGTCATCGATGAGTCATCAGGTGGGCTTGTATCTAAATTTCGAGACCAAGTACAGTACCATAATGAAACCAAGTGGTCATCATAATTAGCCTACTGATCGGGCCAAACGAAGTCTTTTCCAGTTGACAGTTTTGGGAGCCCTGGCATCTCGTACACCAACATGTATACATGTAACAAATGGGTCTTTGTCTGATCTCAGCAACAGACCCGGCACTGCAGGCTCAACGGCTGGATATTCTGAGAAGGCGCCAGGCCAGTTGCATCTCTTATCTAGATATGAAGACACGCTATTGAAAGAATGCTTGTCGGCCATAAGCTGCGACAGCTGCCGAAGCGATGAAAGGTGCCGGACAGAACTAGGCTTGAGGCTGAGACTGTAAATTTGGATGCGCCCGCGCTCTAAGCACTAAAATCCGACCGAAAACTGCCACCGACGTCACCCCACCTATCCAACAACTGCTGCCGAATACATTGCGCTCGACACCAGCGTTAATAGCTCTCTCAGCTCCCCTTCCACTGCCGCTACTTGCGAAGCGTGTCAAGCGAAGCCGCTTGCATTTTGATGATGTTGCTGCAGTCAGCCCCCCCCCCACTCTCTCTCGCTATGCGGCGGCTGGTTTTGAAAAAAAGAACGGGGAATTCCGGGCGTGCGCGGCGCCGCCGTGTCTGGGAGGAAGCCTTGATAATTTCTCTCGAACGGCGACTGGACAGGAAGTGGGAATCTGCGGCCCAGATGCCCGGGGGAAATAGAAATAGATGGGGAAGAAGGATGCCCACCCAAGTAGAGAAAATGGAGAGAGAAGGAATTCCTTTTATCCTGCTGGTTGACAAAGTATGCCTATTGGTGATTGATAAAAGCAGGATTTTGCCGATTTGTATGGATAGATCTTGTTCCTGTCGCATCAACAGGGACAGGGTCTATAGCTTTCGTTGCTTTATTTAAATCCGCAAAAATATCGTGTCTGCATCTTTGATTTTATTTAGTATATGGAACAGCGGCAGTGTTATTGAGGAAACAGAACCGACAGAAACAAGGAAGAGATAAGGCAGAAATAATATAGAGATTAGAAAACGATAAGTGAGAGTTAAAGGAGAGATCAGAGAGGTAAGAGAGAGATTTTATAGAGTGATCAGAGATCAGAGATATATATCAGAGACAGACAGACAGAGAGAGAGAGAGAGAGGGGGAGAGAGAGAGAGAGAGAGAGAGAAAGAGAGAGAGAGATCAGATTAAAAAAGCGAGATGAGAGAGAGATAAGAGAGAAAGAGAGAGATCAGAGAGAGAGAGAGATCAGAGAGAGATCAGAGAGAGATCAGAGGAGAGCTGAGAGATCAGAGAGACATCAGAGAGAGATCAGAGAGCGATCAGAGAGAGATAAGAGAGAAAGAGAGAGATCAGAGAGAGAGAGAGATCAGAGAGAGATCAGAGAGAGATCAGAGAGAGATCAGAGAGATCAGAGAGAGATCAGAGAGAGATCAGAGAGAGATCAGAGAGAGATCAGAGAGAGATCAGAGAGAGAGAGAGATCAGAGAGAGATCAGAGAGAGATCAGAGAGAGATCAGAGAGAGATCAGAGAGAGATCAGAGAGAGATCAGAGAGAGATCAGAGAGAGATCAGAGAGCGATCAGAGAGAGATCAGAGATAAATGAGAGAGACAGAGAGAGAAAAACACCCAGAACAGTGGCAGCCCAGGTCACAGTTGAGTGCGCCGCAAAATACGAGCACGATCGTAGCACAATGGCTTCGCCAGCCACTTGGCCTGAAAAAAAGTGGCTTTGCCAGATAGAAGAACCGCAGCGGATCAAAGCTCCTTCAACTGCATAGCCAGCTATTGAAATTAGCAAGTTGTCTAACTGAAGTGGGTTGGCTAAATAGAGATTGGAACACTGTATCATACTGCAGTAGACAATGGCTGCTGAGATAGAAGCCGTATGTTTATTACAGTTGAAAAGATTTTAGCCTAGTGTCGATAGTGTGCCGCATTGTCGCAAGCATACGCTGCGTTAGCCCAATGGCACCTGCGAAGTTAGTTAGCGCCTTATAGAGCTTGCTAATTGTGTAACCTCACTGGCTGCTGGCCTTACCTGCTCAATAGCTCAACAACAGCAACAATCGCTGCAGGCGTGTTGAGTCGCACGTATCTAATTGCTCACTAAATGAAATTCGCCGGCGTGAATAGCGGCAGTAAATCACTGCCATCTGAATTGCTCGAGAGAAGGCGACAAAATTTCTTTTATTATCGGGTGAAAATGCTTTGTCGGCGAGTTCTTCTTCTTAGTTGGCTGCTGCTCTCGCGTCTCTGTGCAGTTTGGCCTAAGCTGGCTCTCCGCCATGGAGTTCTTAATAGAGCATCTGGACGGGAAAACAAAGTGCAACACCGGCTCATTTACTCAGCAACAGTCAAAAGTTCCACCCTCCAAGTGAGGTGAAAAATTTCTCACTTACGAGTATTGCGACAACTTCTCACTCGCAATTTAAACCTCAAGTTGCGCAACTAAGCCGCCGCGAGGAGGGAAAGTTCATTGAATCAATAATAAACGTCAGTAGCACAAAATCATAACAGTTAGTTTTTTATGCTATTTTTAGTTAGAATCGCGATGCTTAATAAAGCGTGTGGGATCCCCTTGCACGCAGAAGTGTGGTGACTCTTCGGTGCATCCCCAGGATGAGGCGGCGCAGAAAGTCCTGGAGAAGCTGCTGCCAAGCGTTTTCAATGGCATGACGCAACTCCGCAACATTCTGTGTTGGATTCTCTTTTCGAATACTGCGTTTTAAGGTCCCAGACATGGTCGATGGGATTCAGCATCGGCTCGGTGAACGGCATCCTGGACCATTAAGCAGAACCAAGCCACCCCAAGTAGCAATAAGCTTTGCGCGTGCCTTAAGTTGCGTCACTCGCAGTAAGTGAAAAAAATCTCGCTTGAAGGGTGGAACTTCTGACTCTTTCTGAGTATAAGTTAAGCGAAATTGATCCAGGTTAGTACTCGTACGCATTTGACTACGATTTAAGGTTTAGCAGGTTTAGTGAGTTTCCAATCCAGATAGCGCGTTCAAAAAGTCCATGACAGTGCTTAAACCAAGCTATCTTTCAGATATTTTGTCACCATTGTTTGAAAAGTTTTATAATGGACTGCTTGGCACAGGGGTGGGAGGAGACAAGACGTCTTTTTCTCTCTTACCTTAACCTGACTGCGTCACCCCAAAGTAGGTGCTAAAATCTTCGAAAACGAAGTAACGCTAAAATCCCCACCCCGTGATCCTCAATTTAGCTTTAGCAGCAATCCCATTGGCTGGCTGGTGAATTCTTTATCCTCCCGCCAAAGTCTGTTAAGTCGCAGCAGGAGTTTGGAGACTTCATCTGAGAGAATTTGCTCCTGAACCGGTTCGACCTGATGGAGATTGCAAAGATTCTGGAACTAAACGATCAGCCGGCAGCGAAAAGGGTCTGCGGTGGCGGCGGCGGCGGCGGCGGTGCCTCGTCGGTCTGTACTGGCAAAGAGCCGCAGCACCATCATTATTATCATCATCAGCTTCATCTTTGGCAGCAGCAGCAGCATCAGAATCAGACGCACAGCACTGGATCCAATGGCGAACTGCTGCAATGTGAAATGAAGTAAAAACAAATGCGTAATTGTCACATTATCTACAATAACTCGTATTATTTTCTAGTAAAACTTGACGATTAGAAAGTCAGGGCCGCTGTACACTTAAGCGTACGCCCAGGGCTTAGCGGAATGAGGCTGGGCTGCCTGCAGTGCCTAGAAGAACACTTTGTAAAACTCAAGAACTCACTCAGCGAACTACAGTAGGCATGATAAGCATGTAAAATTTGCTCTCAACCCCAACCACTTTTGAACTCGTGATTATCCAGCAAACTGTCCAGCGAGTTGACTGAAATCCGTCGCGAACTGCAAGCGGCTGCGGCGGCTCACGACGAACAATTGAAAAGTATTGACGGCTACAGTCGCGAGCTCGATTCCATGCAACGGGAGCGGCTGGCTCACGTGCAGCAGCTGCGGAGTCTGCATGCCAGCATCAGCTCGGTGAGGCTTTGGGCAGTGTCCGTGATGCCTGAGCAGTGTTCATGCTGACTGATGCCTGAGCAGTGTCCATGTTGACTGATGCCTGAGCAGTGTCTATGCTGACTGACTGTCTAACTGTCTGCCTGTCTGTCTGTGTGTCTTAGTGCTTGTCTTAGTGTCTGTCTTAGTGTCTGTCTTAGTGTCTGTCTTGTGTCTGTCTATCTGTCTTGTGTCTGTCTGTCTGTCTGTCTGTCTGTCTGTCTGTCTGTGTGTCTCTCTGTCTGTCTGTCTGCCTGTCTGTCTGTGTGTCTTAGTGCTTGTCTTAGTGTCTGTCTTAGTGTCTGTCTTAGTGTCTGTCTTAGTGTCTGTCTTAGTGTCTGTCTTAGTGTCTGTCTTAGTGTCTGTCTTGTGTCTGTCTATCTGTCTTGTGTCTGTCTATCTGTCTTGTGTCTGTCTGTCTGTCTGTCTGTCTGTCTGTCTGTCTGTCTGTCTGTCTGTCTGTCTGTCTGTCTGTCTGTGTGTCTCTCTGTCTGTCTGTCTGTCTGTCTATGTCTTAGTGCCTGCCTGCCTGCCTGCCTGCCTGCCTGCCTGCCTGCCTTTCGTCTGTCTGACTGACTGAGCAACCGCGCACCCCTCGCCACCGCAGGCCGAGCACAGCCTGAAGCGGGCTGAGCAGTCGCGGCAGCGCGAGATCGCAAGGGCACGCAGTCTGGCCGACCGCTACGACGGGCTGCTTGGCCGGCTGAATCGGTTGCGCCTGCTGAGCAGTCTGGAGCCGCTGCCGATGCTGCCGGAGTCGCCAGCAGCCACCAGCGACTGCGGAGATTGTGTCGCCGCCGCATCGGCAGTCTTCGTTTCCGGATCTTCATCAGCTGAGTTGAGTCTGGAGGGTTTGTAAAGCCGGGGAAAAACGTTTCTTACTGTCGAATTAATCAAGTTGTGAACTAGCGAAGTGACTAAGCAAGAAGTTTTCTACGATGTGAAGTTTCAAGCTTGTGTTGGGAGGTTGTAAAACGCCTCCCCTTTAACTCACTAGAAAAGCAACTAAGAATTTTTTACCTTGATCGTATTTTAACATTTTAACTTTTGTTGGGCTGAATGCAAATTAGTGCAGTTCGTTGTTTTCTGTTTGCAAGGTTATCAGAACTTCAAGTAAAGAACAAAAGATGGAACTCAGTTATACTCATAGTATGCAGATTGCTTTAACCGCGTTTTACCAAAATTTTCAGCTACACTTCCTGCCTGGTGCCGCTCCGTCCGCCTTTTCATCTAGCGGCTCTGCCGTCATTTCTACCTCAATTTCCACCGCCACCGCCGCTAATTCCGCCGACTTTCCTGTCGCCGCCAGCGCCACCACCATCAAGTCCGCCCAGCCGACAGCAGCAGGTCGTGAATCATCGCCAGCCACCAAGGCAGTCACCATCAGCCTCCTCCTGCTCATCGGCATCTAAACAACAACAACAACAGCAGCAGCAAAGGTCTCAGCTGCCTCAGCCGCCAATGAAGGCCTGCCTGTCCTGCCAGCAGCAGATCCATCGGAACGCTCCGATCTGCCCGCTATGCAAGGCCAAGAGCCGATCAGCGCACCCGAAAAAGCAGAAAAGAAAGGCGGAAAGTTAAAGTTGATGCCCAGGATGAAATGACTATCGATGCAAACGTTGAGCGACGAAATCTGCTTAAATCTGCGATGCTAACACGCTTCCAGCCTATTAAATGTGCCTTGTACTGCAGAGTCACAATCATTTTGTAGAATATAGCTTGAAGTGAAACCGCTCTTTGGTACAAATAAAAGCGTATGCAGTACGGAGCATACGCTACTCATCCACCCTGTCCACTCTAAAGCTATACGAGTATACGAGTACACTTGATGTCGAACATTTTTTATTGTACAAAAAATTAGCGTTCGAGCAGAGTACAGTTTGGCTTGTACGATAGTGTTTGAAAAGTAACAAGAATTTTGTAATAACTTTTAAATGGGTAAACTTATCAACTTGACATTTTTATGTAGCAAGTTTGAAAATATGGAGAGCACACAGCTTCAGGTTCAACCTTAACAACCTGCATGCGTCAGAGATATCTTACAGGAAAGTTCAGACCTCAAGATTAATAGCTACGATCAGGCATTTGATGTAACCACGCTCTGGTCGCGGGATAGGGCATGGGAACTTTTTCGAAAGTGCCTCCTATCCCGTGCACCCTCTGCACAGAGCTGTCGAGACTCGGCCAGGTCTCCGACCGGGCCTGGAGACTCCCGCTCTGCTGCACCCCTCCTGCTGCCTTGGTCCCGTCTCCCCTGCCGCCACACCTGCCTTTCCGGAGCCCCCTACCCCTTTCTGTACCCCCCCCTCTACCCTACCTCTTCTGTTTTCCGCCCTATTCTTCCTGTACTTTCCCTTTCCCCCCCCTCTTTTTGTCTCTCTCTGCACTCTTTTCCTGCGCTGTCCCCTCCTTCTCTGTGTCTACTTACAGTATTTTGTGTGCTCACCGTCTCCCCATCCCCTCCCAAACTCCCAAACGGTGACGCAAGACGTGTGACCCCTTCTTCCCCCCGATGACTCATCGATGACTCATCCCCCCTCTCTTGCGCAACCTTTTCTCATGCCATTGTTCTCCTCCCCAAATTTCTCATGTGACACCCACCCCACCTCCGCTTCTATTGTTCTCGTTTTTGCTTCTTTTGTTCTCTCGAGCCCCACCAATTATCACATTTTCTCCGATTTTCTCTTTCTTTTGTTCTCGTTTTCGCACCTAATTATCACCTTTTCTCCAATGTTTACTTTTCCATTGTTCTCAGTTTTCCCCAATTATCCCCGATTTCCAATTCCTTTGTTCTCGACCCCAGCCCTATTGTTCTCAATGTTTGCTTGCGCAACACTTTCGCGACCACCCGCTGCGCCAATTATCCCCCCACCCCACCTCCGGATTGCGAAATTTCCCTATTTCTCATGTTGCTATGCCGGTCTCATGCTTCTCATCATGACTCATTCTGACGTCATTCTGCCGGCAGCCAATCAGAGAGAGGGAGCCATGGTAACGACCTTGAGGAGGCGGCTGTGAGGTCTATAAAAGGAAGCGATTTCGGCATGAGAAACCTCAACCTTGTGCCTCTCCTCGTCCTTCTTTGGACTTGCAGTCAGATTGAGTTCTGACCCATTCGTCTATAAGACGAATCCCTGCCGGTCCGCGGTCTGTTACCGCCAAGTATCCTTAGCTCCCCAAGTGAGCTCGCCTATCAGCCAGCGGTCTGATACCGCCCAGCATCATCAGCATCGCCTGATCTACATCAGCGCCTCGTCGCTCCAGCGCATCGCCGCTTCACTGTCTGCCTGACTGCAGCCTACAGCCGCCCTCGGTCACTCCGCCTCTCTCTCTCTCTGTGCAGCTGCCGGTAAGTTCCTGTTACTAATTTGTGCTCTAATTGCCTTTGCTTATCCGGGGTTTGCCTATTTTCCATTGTCTGATTAGAGAGCTGAGCCAATTGTGATACCGTATCTTTTGCTGTATTTACTCAATAGTGAAGCCGCCTAATTGCCTGATTATTCGCCTAAAGGCCTAATTATTAACTATTAACTAACTTCATCATTATTCAATCTTTCACCATCATTTCACTCATGGCTTGCTAAGCCTTTCTCCCTGGGTGGCAAAGCATAAGGAAGTTTGGGTAAGCTAATGGCCTCTCCCCGTGCAAAGCCCGCCTGTGAGTGCGTGCAGTAGAGGGATTAGCGAGTCTTGGCACAGAATGGCAGTAGGAAGGTTGCAACCCCATGCTAACGCGTCCCTTCGCCCTGAGCAATCTAAACTGTAGACAGTACATGTTCGCCTCATACTACTCTTAGTAATCAAAGTCGCAAGTCAGCCTCGCTCACAGCCACAAAGGATCCCCTGCTGAGAAATCCTCCAGGATTGAGCCCAGAGTTCCCGATCATGCCCCAAGCAGAGTCCCTGTACTCGGCTGCATGCGTCTCCCCTGTTAGCCTAAATCCCCTGGTAACCAATCCAGGCGGGGCTCTAGCCTCGAGAGGTCTGGTAGAAAGATCCAGGTGCGCCAGGTCACATAGAGTGGTGGCAGCCACTCGGTCATACCATGACCGAGTGACCAACTATTGCACCTTGGCTACAGGTGGGGTCCATGTGGGTCCTTGGCCCTCTGGTCACGAAGCGCTACCAAAAGCTACTAATCATGTGGGCGGGACAGTCTGGTGCTGGAGGTCCGTCAGGTCGTTGCCCGGTCATAGGCAGCCTACGGTCATTGCCCCCTCTAGTCATGCGTTCGTCTCTCTACGGAGCGGGCAGGCGACAAGGGCGGTTACATCACATTCGTGTTCTTGTTGTGCTAAAAATTGGATTTTAGGTTGTTCCATAGTCTCATTTATTAAATGCACTGTTAAGTCAAGAATTTGCATTACTTTTCTCATGGACAGCAGATCGTAATTATTCACACAAGATATCACTTAATGCACGTAAGCTGATACAGTAGAAACTGAAGCTGCATGCTAAATCGCATGAGGGTAAAAATTTCAAGTTGATGAATTTATGACAAAATTCTCCTAACTTTCGAAACACCCCTTGTAACTGCAGATGTCCAAAATAAACATAACAGGGTTGGACTCATTGCAGTGAGTAGTCTACTAAGGACTTCCACTACTAGTGGCCCTTAAACCAGCTTTGTGCATCCTGGCGCACCTTAAGCGACATTGTCACACAACCGGCGAGAGGCATTAATAATAATTGTGGCAAATATTTTTTTAGAAAAAGTGAGCCTTAAGTGTCCAGTCCTTCATTGACTGATTCTATCGATCAAAATAAGATCCAATACTGTCCGTCAATGTTAGGCAAACAATGATAGTACAATATATATGCGAACTTTCGCGGAATGTTTATCGAAAAGTACATTAATAGCAACACCAACACACACAGGGACAAGATCTTGTTAGGAGAAGGCTTGTCGCGAGGATTTTTCGTTACATTCTGCCTGGAGAACACCGAAGACAGTTGACTCGACGGCTCCAATGCCGATTCTTTAGGCATTGCTTTGTATAAGACCATATGGCTTTCTGACCAATTTTCTGGAGCGTGCAGCAGCGACGACTGTTTTAATGGTAGCTCTTCGTACAGCGATACAAATCCAAGGCGCAACAGTAAATAACATCGGAGTAGCTATGCTAGTAGTCAGTACCAATCACGTGCTACGTAGTAATGGATTTGTGACAGATATTGCTACTAACGAGTTGGCTTTGACAGATGTCAGAAGTAATATGCAGCTCACTTAACTCCATTTTGATTGTTTTGTTTTTTACTCGTAACTTCATGCCTTTTAAAGGCAGCTTTTTTGAAACATAAAACTGGGTGGTCTTTGAGAGAGCGGGGGCACTTAGCAGACACTGATATTGGCAGCATGACTACAAGCAAGTAGCAAGCCTCAATCAGACTTCAAACACGGTTAACGGTTTAAAAAGACATGGTTGGCGCAACTGTGTGAATTCCTTCAGCATATTATCATTTTCCGCTAATGGGGAAAGTTTTGGAAGCGGGTCTGCCGCTTATTGCTTTTCCCTGTGCAACAAGAATCTTAACCTTAAACTGCTTGTTATTTATGCCTCAGCATGCCGTTTTCTCAACTCTTCACCCCGTGATTATTCAGATTTGCTGAATTCCTCTTCTGGAGCATAATTCTGTCGGCAACGCCGCTCTGTATAAAATGAGGATTCTGCATCCAGATCCTTGACGTTCTTTCACCAAAGCGATGCCAAGTGAGATTGTATGTAAAGTATCCCTTATTACAGCAAGCAGAGACGTTCCCGACGTCGCTGACAAATACGTACTTTTACATCACATCAGGGACGTCGCTATGGATTTTATGGGGGGGGGGGCAAAGCTAAGAATTCTACCTGCACATGTACATTTTTAGAATCGGTGTTGTCAGCGCTCGGTGCTCATTTTAGCGCCGCATGCACTCATTAGCGCCGCAGACATTCATTTTGGCGCAGCAGGTGCTATATTTTGTCGCCCTGAAGCAAAATTATTGATTTCCATAACCGGACACAAAGTTGGGTGGGGGGGGAGGGCAAAGCATTGGCATGCAGCCAATATCTTTTACTGGGGTGGACATGCCCCCCCCCCCCCGGGTGGCGACGCCCCTGCATTACATTAACAAATACGAAGTATAACGTCACACGTCGGTGTAATGTACAAATAAATATTTGTCAGCGACGCCGGGAACGTACGAACGATTGCTGTACGGTCATACAAGATGTCAAACAAGATTATATTATAATTTGGTCGCAGCAATCGCCAGCAAGACTCCAAAGTGAATTTCGCTGGTTTGAAAGCCGAAGAACGAAGACTACTTGATGATGAGAAAAACATGCAGGCCTGCACAATATTAACTGTTGTTTCGACTGGTTAAAGAATCTGTCGTTTGCTGATCGCAGTAAAAAGAATAAAGAAAATGACGCTTTTTTCAAATTTTCTCAAAACAGCTTCCTCTAGTCAATTACCTGACCGAGAGTATCTGTTAAAATTTTATTTTTATCCACAAAACCACAGCGCCTTCACTATGAAACGTGTGCGCAGACACACCAACAAGCTGGGTCCGGAGGGTTGACTTCAAATCTAGAATCAACGCAAAACGGCTGGCAATACAGGAAAGGCTAGAAAGAAACAATGCAACTAAGCAGTCAGTCATCAAGCATAGATCATTGCTGCGTACTGTTGTTTTGCTCTCCACTCAATCGTCGCCGCCTTCATCGTCAGCCTCCTCGCTATTGATGTTGAAGTACCTGAGCTCGTAGGTGTCCTTCTCCGTGGCAACTACTCGAAGCCAGTCGCGTAGAGAATTCTTCTTCAAGTACTTCTTAGTCAGGTATTTCAGATAGCGCTTGGAGAATGGTATGTCGGCCGACACGGTCACTTTGCTCTTGTTCCGTTCAATAGTGACTAAATTCTGCAGGTTATTGGTTTTGCCCTGCACCTTGATCCTCTCGGTGAGGAATTTCTCAAAGCTGGCCACATCCATGATGCCGTCCTCAACTGGGTGGGTGCAGTCGATGACGAACTTGTGAGTCTGCTTCTTTTTCTTGCCCTTCAGATTTGAGCGGCGTGGCACCTTCGGCATGTCGGCTGCGGGCTCTTTAATGGGAGGCACACAGGCGGCCAGATTAGTAAGGTAAATTAAGTCTAAATATTTCTTTGTTATAATTTTCGCCACAATTCAAATTTTGTCAATGCTACTGATAGTAGGATGCATCAGATGGAAAACTAGATGTTTCAAGAATGGATTTAAATGCTACGTTACTAAAGTCCTTTTAGGGGAAATTGCTGAGATGTCAAGGCTTACGGGGGGCATTGCTGAGGTGTCAAGGCTTACGGGGGCATTGCTGAGGTGTCAAGGCTTACGGGGGGTATTGCTGAGATGTCAAGGCTTACGGGGGGTATTGCTGAGGTGTCAAGGCTTACGGGGGGTATTGCTGAGGTGTCAAGGCTTACGGGGGGTATTGCTGAGGTGTCAAGGCTTACGGGGGGTATTGCTGAGGTGTCAAGGCTTACGGGGGGTATTGCTGAGGTGTCAAGGCCTATTGGGGATAATACTGAGGTGTCAAGGCTCACGCAAATAAATTTTGTCCATTGCTTATTGGCCATCCCGAAGGGGGCACTAGATTGCTAATTTCTTTCTATATATTTAATAAACTTACCAAACTAAAATTACACAAGCACCATTAATTGTAGCAATCAATGCTACATACATGTTTAGGCAAATATTCAGTGTTTATATTACTTAAGATTATCGTAGATCATATTAGCCTAAAAGCGACGCTGCAAGATCGGTCAATTATGAAAAGCAAAATTAAAAAAATCTGTTTATTAATTTTCGAGTACGTACTTTAAGAGGAACACAGTAGAAAGCTACAATACGGCATTCAACAGCATTAAAATAAGAATTCGAATACAAAATTGAAGAGACTCGAAAACTTTTAAGTAAGTCGGTGATTTCATTGAAATAAATAACAAAAACAATTAAACGGTCCATTATAGATCAGAATAGAGCTATATATAAGTGCTTCTTCTCGAATTAAAATACTAATAATAATAATAGAAACACTATTAAAGATAAGTACAATAAAATTAGGACTAGCAATCAGAGCAGGGGGTCGGCAAAAATTGGTACTTTGTGGGCCAGATGAGAGTGGAAAGGAGAGAGAACATGGAAGATGAGAGAAGAGAGGAGAGGAGGAGACGGAGAGAGAGAGGAGAGGGGGAGAGAAACGAGAAGAGAGCCGAGAAGAGACAAAAAAATGGAGTGGGCCGGATAGAGGCTTTGCGGGCCGGTGTTTGTCGGTCTCTGAATTAGAGCATATAAGAGAGCAATCTGTGTGCTAGAATGTGCGCACTCGCGGGTCACTGATCCGTTCACTTATTTTTTTGCAGTAGACGGCATCTTATTATAGACGAGCCAGTCAATAAAATTTGTCCACACCGAGCTGTCGTGATAAATATAGGTCATGGACGCTTTCAACGAAGGCTGCAGAGTGTCGCCTTCGAATTCGAATAGACAGAGCACGCAGCCCCAGACGATGGCGGCAAATAATTGGAAAGTATTGCCAGGCGGATTAGCAATCCAACCGCGCTTGACAAGCAGCTTAGCGGTGCCATAGAGAATGCGGGACAGCAGGTACAAATTGATCTGCTCGTTCACCTTGTTAGATTGACCAAACACCAAGTAACCAGCTAAGAAAGCGGCCAGGAAAGCTTGCCAACGCTGCAAACCTGACGCTGGCGACGCCTTGTCACCAACTGTTCGGCCAGTGGTTTTCAACAGCAGGCGGCAGGCCAGTTTGTATATGACAGCAAAGCTGGCCAGACCGCGTGCGTGTTGCACAGTTAGCTGAACAATATTGGACAGCTTGTCCGACAGTGGCCCCGATTTGAATAGAAATGTCATCACTACAGCATGAGGAAATCGGATCTTGCAGCCATAGACAATGCCATTGCGGATGCCTTTGATTAGCTCGGCAGCAAAGCTGTACTGCGGCTGGTGAAGCGCCCAGTTCACAGTTTCTAGCAGGCTGGGTGGCAGCAAGGATGCCATATTTAGTTATCCAATTCTGAAGTACAATTAATTGTAATCAGTGTATTAAATATTGAAATTATTAAAAAAGGAATAGTATAATAACATACATGCGCAACTGCTGGCCGACCTGGCCGATCTGGCCACCGTGAATTGTGGTGGACTAGGGGTAAGTCGCAAAAATGCCACCCCAAAGAATACAGACGTAGTACTAATTAGATGCCGAGGCATTTAGGCCTGATAAGACAGTCATAGTTACTCCTGCCGTTTACCCAAAACTGCGTTAATTTTGCTTTAGGTTTCTTTCGCAGGTAAGTCGCATTTTTGGTCAATAAGTAAGTCGCATGGCCAGTGTAAATCAGAGGGGTTGCGCATGTATGATAATAATAATAATAATACTAATTGATTAAATTAGATGTGCAACTGACAGATCAGCCACAGCTATGTATAAAATAAAACAATGAAATATGAAGCAATTTATACTAAAATTCTAATTTTATGCTTTTTGTATGCTCTACTAGCTCTAATCTTGATCAAGATATTGGCCCTGTAGACAAATTCTACTATGGCAAAAAAATGTTATGAAATATATTCAGCTGCAATTGCTATGATTAATACTAACTACTACTGCTACTAGTTGCCTATAAATTTCTAGAATATCCTTTATTGTGTTTTCCTAAATCATTATAGCATATATATAAAAGATCCTAGTTGTTTTGATGAAAAATGAATATTTTGGTTTTAGTTGTAGATATTGGCTTTTATTAAAGAGCCAATATTTATCTAAATATTTAGAGCCAATAAGGAATAATAGGGATAAAAGACAAACAAAATAATTGATTTGAATTCATAATCCAATAGACTTATACTATGATCTTAGATACAATCTAGTGGTACAATAATATATACTTAAAATATTAAACTAGCTTAGTAACAACATAGCTATTTGTCTAGTATCTAGCTTGCCAATAACATAGTATTTGCAACATAGAATATTTGATATTTAGTTAAACATTGCATAATATTAAAAACTATTTTGTAAACAGACTATATATAGCTCAGAAATATTATAAAATTTTTAAGAGTTATTTTTCTTAAAAGTAAAACAGTATTTTTTATGTTGAAAATAAATACAAATAAATTGAACATAAACATAGCTAAACAATGCCATAAAACAAAAATATAAGCATTGAAAGAAGAGCCAAGAATTATTTTAAGTTATTATAGACCTTAATATATATTTTAATAGTT
This sequence comes from Macrostomum lignano, assembly GCA_002269645.1. Classification (NCBI taxonomy): domain Eukaryota; kingdom Metazoa; phylum Platyhelminthes; family Macrostomidae; genus Macrostomum; species Macrostomum lignano. The sequence goes on along the minus strand of NIVC01002600.1, from coordinate 140,269 downwards.
AGTCATCTAAGAAAAGGTTATGACTATTTTAGCCATGTTTTAGTCTTCAGCATTTATTTTATAATACAAAATTTTACTTCGGAATCTTAGACCTAAATTTATTTTTATTTTTATTCTAATTTTCTTTATTCTCATTAGCCAACTAGCCAATTGATAGCTAGATGTTTGCTAGCTAGCATTTATTAAGCAGTCCAAGTTTCAACTATTTATGATATATATTATCATATAGAAAGTGGTGCATAAGTAGCCAAACCTAAATAAAAATATAAAAGATACAAAAAGTCTTAGAAAACAAAAAATCTTAATATCAAGTGTGCTTAGAAATTTCTAAAGGAGGAGGGGTTCTTGTTGAGAGAAAGATGGCATTAACAAAGAATTTTCTAAAATCCTAGACCTAGTTTAAATTGTAGCATTACAGGAGACACAGTAGCATGACAATATAATATAAAGAAGTACATTAGTAAGGTATAGCATAATAATAAGATAGAAAGAGGTGCAACTACGACTATGATAGTTTGGGAAGCTATCATTTGGAGGGCTTTTACCCAAAATTATGTTAACTTTGCTTTCGGGTTCTTTTTATAGATAAGTTACAATTTTGGTTAAAAAATAAGTCATAGAACTACGTGAAATTTTTAAGTTGGTTATATATGACTACAACTCAAGCTATCAATTTTCTATCTAGGACAAATGAAGTTTGATCCTTTTCTATCCTAGTATCAATATCTTGGGCCATAGCTCTATAAGCTATTATTTCCTAGGTTATGTCACAATCAAATGTGATTTTCTTAAGCTAATACTGGTATATAAAAACATTTATTACATTAGCCTATATCTAAATATACTAAATCTCTAATATCATACTATAATTCAGAGCTTAGTATATGTTTTTTTGTTTGCAAAATATTCTATTCTACCTTTATTATTGAAAGCTCTATAAAATTAAATTAGATAGCTTTACAAATAAAAATAACATTAACAAAGATTAGAAACTTTTTTTATCCCAAGATCCTAGGTATACTGCCCTACTTAGACATTTTACTTGGCCAATGCAACTTAGACTTAGTTCTTGCCAAAAAATATAACTTAGTCATCCCAATTTTTTTGGGTTCACTTTCTTATAATTTAACTTATCCCAACTCTTGCTATCCAACCAAATTAGCTAGGTCAGCTAGGTGTTAGGCATATATTAAAGTCTAACTGAGATCAGATTTTTGTTTTTAAGCAAGATCAAATGAATTTTATAAAAAAATGAGATTGAGAATCAATCAATCAAGAACTGGAGATCAAGCTGCAATTGTGAATTTGTATGGGAAGAGTAGTGCTTATGATAAGTTATATAAAATTTAGCATATAGTATAAGTATAATGTATAGTTGTCTTCTTATATTGTATTTTATTTTTTACTCATTACTTAGTAGCCACAGTCGATTATAGAATACCACAGAATGCTCATTTAGCTACCCTAAAGAAAAAATCTTGTTTCTACTTAAAATCTAATATTGACTAAAGATGTATTCTACTACTCAATTGAGCATTCTATGGTATTCTATGGTCTCTGTTGCTATAGCAGCAGCCTTTGGTTCTTAGTGGCTTAGGGTCCCATAGGAAGCATTGGCCTAAGACTAATAGGGTGCTAAGCACTAGCAGAGTCTCAACATTGTCAACTACATCCACAGACACATTGTCAAAAAGTATTTCAAAGCTAGCCAAGAGAGTTGCATAGTATTGGCCACTTGCTATCTAGCTAAGCTGCTATCCTAGCTCAACCTGCTCAGGCTATGCTTAGACTACTACAATTTAAGCATTGTTAGGGTCTAGTTTCCTGTGCATAAAAACATATTATGGCTAGCAGCAAGTATTTTTTCTAGGCTACATTCAGTTCAAGCATATACAAAGCTAGAGCCTCTTGCTTAAAGCTCAAAGGCATCATTACTAAGGGCCTATAGGCTGTGCTAGAGTTTGTATATAGGCCTACCAGCTTGTTGGGTATTAGTTGATTAGGCTAAAGATCCTATTTTTAATATATATGAAAATATAATCAAACAATTTCTTATTTATTTAGGATCTTAAAATTGATAAAGTTTAGGATACCCTAATCTAAAGAATCTTAATATTTTTAAAGTCTTAGATATTGCAATCTTAATAATCTTAGGATCTTATAATTGGCAAAACTTAGGATTTTGTATTTTTTAACTAGGGGAATAAAGGGGAAAATAAAGGCTAGGGGATAGGCCTATATTTTCTAGAAAAGCCTAAAAATTAGGCCTAATCTCTGTTTTTTAGTATATTTTTTTCCTTCCCTAGGAGTCACCTAGGCCTTGCTATCCAATCCTTTTTGAATAAAGTTTTGGATAGCTTATCCCCTTTATGCCAATTTTTTCTGGATAATAGACAGGCATTAAGGTATTATAGACTTGGTAATTGTTATTGTTACAATGACTATAAAAATAGTAAAACAATTATTTTTACAGTTAACACACAAAACAAATACTAGGCTACCTAAATTAAGTAATAAACTAATAGGCCTAAGGCCTAATGCAAATAATAGGCCTATGAGCAAAGCAAGGCAATTAAATTAAAAAATAAGCATTATTATTGATACAATGATAAATTCTAATGGTTTCTGTCACTGACTTTAGCTAGCTTACTTAAGGTACTTACTTAGGTTATTTTTTTAAAGGAATAGGGCCTAGCATAAATGAAATTGCACTTAAACAAACTATGCATGCATTGCAATAGCCAGGCCTGCTTAGTCCTACAGGACTAAGGATCCTAGGCGTAGGCTAGGCCTAGTATGCACCAGATAATTTTTTCTTCTCAACTATTCGACTGTCCAAAATTGCATACAAAATAAAAAAAGTTCTGATTAGATATGCCTATAGCCTATTCTCTATTAAAAAGCCTTCTCTTAGGCTAGGCCTAGCCGTAACCACAATTTTAAAGCTTAGTTAAAATGATTACTGTAGGGCCTATGCTATGGGAGTCACCAGGGAGTGCATGCATTTTCAAAAAAGATTTTGTTGAATTCAGTAGAAAAATATACATTGGGAGTACAGAAATCAGAATGAAGAAACTGTGTAAGTTCATTAAAAATAAACAATAATCACATTTACCGACCCTACAAGCTCGTGGCGCGTCTTACGGGTCCCGGGTCCGCTACGTACATAATTGAGCAAAAATAACTTAAAATCAAATTTGTGGCAAATGGGCAAATGTATAAGCAAAAAATTCAGTAATTTAGAAGAATTTTATTGATACAAATAATAAAAGGAAAAGCAAAGTTGAAGTTTGTTTTTAAGAATAAAAATTCAAAAGTAAGTTGTATTTTGATTTTCGGGATAACATACTATTTAATTTCCATTTAATTAGAAAAACAGACAACTTGAGTTCTGAAAGCTCACTGTCACTGCAACTAAAACTTCTAGAGCTCTTTCTTGAGTTCATTATATTGTTCTTGATGTTTGCTTGTGATTAAGCAGAATCCCAAAATGAATTTTTAGATAAGTAAATTCTTTAAATAAACTTCGGAATTCTTATCTACTGGGTATTTAACATTTTACTACCCAACATTTAAACTTTGTCTTGTGGCTTGCGCAGCTTGTGCTGTGCATCCGTGCATAGGTGCGTGTTATTTCGTCTTCCGTCAGTTTGTCTGCCCTGCTAGGGTGGACGGTTCGTCTGCTGTTTTGACCAATAAAAACAATACTTAGCAATAAAGCAGTGAAGCTTGTATTGTCTATAGGCCTAGGTGCATAGGTTACCTAGGCTATGCAGTATGCCAGGCCTTTTATTTTTTAGCTTTCATTTGCCACCTACATGATATCTCGTGTAAATTTCTATTAGTAATTATTAAGCATTTCAATAATTATTTAGTATAATAGGCTTTAATATTATGTATATGCATATCCTATCCTATGTTATATATAGATAAGATAGAGCCTAATATAATAAATGACTCACTCCAAATCAATTTAAGGCCCTGCCAATTGCCATCCTAGCCCCCTAGGCCTACTATATATGCTAGCTATTTTTCATGTATATGTTGTCTATTTGGCATAACCATGGTTTCATTTGTTATATTATTTCTTGTTTCGAATTTGTTCCTGTGCACGTAGAAATGGCTCGTTATATTATTTTACATTAAAAAAAGATGACCCACCACCAAAAAAGTTCAAATCAGAGTTCGAAGTCACAAGGAAGATAATTAGACGGGGATAATAGTGGATGCAAATTGCCTACTGGAATGATTGTCATAAATATCGTCCATATGAAACAAGAAACAAGAAACAAGAAATAATATAACAAACAAAACCATAGTTATGCCGTCTATGTAGCTATGTATAGTAAAGGGTTACTTACTATGCCAAAGGCAAAAGCTAAAAATGTTATAGCTTTAGTTTTAGGTTCTTTTTGTATGCAAAATGTGCTATGTCCTGTGTGCGTAGCCTATGTTATAAATATAAGCACCTTAAATTTTGAAACCAAACTCTGAAACTGAAAACAAGAAACCTTATTTCTTAAAAAATTTAGGTAGATTTTTCCAAAAAGGTGGAAAGAGTTGATTTTATTTTTGGGCACAAAAATTGTTTTGCTTTTGATAAAAGAGACTTAATATAATTTATCTTTAATTTGTCTTTTACTAATATTTATTCTAGAAAAGTATTAGTATTTAAATACACGTTTTTTTATAAAAAATATTCTTTTTAAATAACAAATATAGTTCTTTTTTATATATTGATATTTTAGCAAAGTATCAAATTATTAACCTAGAATATTTATTTTAATAATTTTGTATTATAATATGTATCTCCTCCTAGATGGCTGCCAACTCAAATGTGGGACTTATATAAGGGGTGTCTAAAAAGTAGTAATACTTTTAACCATAGCTCTTGTTCTATATTTTCCTGTGATTTAAAATTTTATGAACTGATAGCAGAAAATCTCTTCTATAGACTGTTTTTTGAATTTTTAAAATTTCTATTAGAGAACAAAATTTATACTCACAAAAGTAGCAGTACCAAAACCATTTTTTTATTAGAGGCAAGGGGGTTGTGTGCACCCTGGCGCACTTTAAGCAATAGGCACACAACCAGCGAGAGGCATTACTGCCCATTCTGTTGACTCCCTTGAGCAGGCATACAAGTGCACAGATACATACGCAGGCACACACTCACGCAGGAATGTACAGTGGCCCTAACTTTATTTATCTTTAGGCATGTACACTTCACTGCACCTTCGGGGGTTGGCTCTCAAGGCCGTTAATTGCACAAGCAGAGCCAAGCCAAGATTCCAATTCAGTCCCAAATTAATGTGACTGCTCTTGGAATCGAGCCTAGGTTGCTGGCACACCAGAGCAGCTGCGCTACTGCTGGGCTACAGCTCCCTGTACCTGTACCATAGAGTTACACAAACTATATTGAAATTTATAATAGTTGACTTCTGCACTCATTCATTAAGAAGGCCATCAATAAATGTCTTTAAGCAATACCAAAGCCCAATTGCAAAATGATGCTCACTGTGACTGACTGAAATTTGTCTGTGGACGGGATCATATGCAGAAAAATAAAGCATTAGATTCATTACTTTACTTGCAAACAGAGGAGCTTGCATTTTGCAATTTGTTCATGATTTCATTGCCTATACTCAACAACACACATGGATGTGCACTCAGTTGTTGCTCAGCAAAGTACTATCTTTACTCTTTGGGGTGGTGGCCATAGTGCCTTAGAAATTCATGCAAAACTTTGCTCTGCGCATGGATCCTCTATGGTCAGCAAAATGACAGTTTATTGATGGATGGAGCAGTTCAGCAAGGGAAGGACTGACTTGGCAGATCAGCATCAGACAGGGCGGCCATATGTTCATCAACCTAATGTACTGGCAGACTCCATTCTAGACAGTAGATATGAGAAAGGAATGAGGTGGGAATAAAGAGGGAGAAAGAAGAGAAGAGAATGTAGAAGGAAGAAAGGAGAAAAAAAGGAAAGATAAGAGGAGAAAGGAGGTATAAGAGAGTACAGAGGAGAGAGAAAAGAGAAAGGAGAGAAGAGAGATGAGACAGGAGACATAGAGAGGAAAGAATAAAAATGAGAGAAAAAGAAAGGGTAGAGAGAATATAGATATGTGACATGAGAGCAGAGAGAGAAATGAAAAGAGAGAGTAGAGGATGGAGGAGAGAATAGATAAGAGATGAGAGATAAAACAAAGAAACAAAAGGAGATAGGAGAGACAGGGAAAGAAGAGAAAAAAGAGAGAAGCGAGAGGAGAAGGGAGAGAAGAGAGATAAGAAGAGAGATGAGAGAACAGAGGAGAGATACAAGTACAAGAGAAGAGAGGAGAGAAAAGAAGGAGAGAGAAGAGGAGAGAAAAGAGGAAGGATAAAAGGGAAGAGATGGGATAGGGGAGAGGAGAGGGGGATAAGAGAGAAAACAGGAGGGAGTAGAGCTGAAAGATGAGAGGGAAGAGATAAGAGAGTAGAGATAGGGGGAGAGGAGAGAGAAGCGAGATAAGAGGGCAGAGGAAATAGAAGAAAGAGGAGAGGAGAGAGAGGAGAGAGTTGAGAGGAGACAGGAAGGAGTAGAGACCAGACAAGAGAGAAGAGACAAGAGAGTAAAGATGAGGGAAGAGAGAAGAGACAAGAGAGTAAAGATGAGGGAAGAGAGTAGAATTAGTAGAGTAGAATTAGAATTAGAGTAGAATTGCCTATGAATATCATGCATTTTGTGTTAGTTTATTTAGTATATGGATTTAATATAAGTGAAAATCACATTTAATATTTAATCACATTTAAATCTTTAAAGGCAAGATTTGAATTGACATACATTTTAATTGACAAAAATTGGTTACTAAGGTAAACAAAAAAGTTTTCAACAACTTGGACTTGTTTGTGCCTTTGTGTTCTTACTATTTTTATGCATTTTAATTTTTTGCTTAGCCAAAGCTGCACATAGTATGCACATTTGCAACTTTCTATATAGTAAAAAGGAAAGAAATTCCTAGTGAAATTTCATATTCCTAGAAATACAAAATAGAAGACTATCAGTCTGTATATAAGATTATGCAATATGACATTGCAAAAATAAACATTATGTTTGGGATATCTCTTAAATAAAAACTTTTGTTAAATATGCAAATTTATAGCATATAAAAAAATAAAGTTAATTTAATCAATATATATATAACATTCCTAGTGTTGCCCAATATATGAGTATACCTGGTTCATTTGTCCAATGAACTTAGCTCTCAGTTTTGTACTATAGTATATTATATTACTTCGCTCTTATTTAGTAGTCAAAAAGAATAGATAAGTCATGTAAAACATTAAAGAAGTGTCATGTTGAACATAGAAGATTCATTTGGTAATTGCTACAATGTCAAGGCTTGGAGGGAACCACTATAATGCTAAGACTATTGGGAGAATTACTGAAATGTCAAGGTTTATGGGGGAAAATTGCTAAGAAGTTAAGGCTTTAGGGTTAGGATTAAAGTGGAAATTGCTGAGATTTCAAGACTGATGGGGGCATTACTGAGATTTCAAGGCTCATAGGGGGATTGTTAAGATGTCAAGGCTTATAAGGGGAACTGCTGAGGTTATTGCAAGCAGAAGTTATAAATATAGTTTATTTAAAAAATGTATTCTATTCTTTGTTGGCTCCTCAACAGTGAAACAACAGACAATGAAAAAATTTTTTAACAAGGAACTCTTGGCAAAATAAAACCTGTCAGAATTTGTCTTAATTAGCTTTCTTGACTCTCGGCAGGCTCAGAAATACAATTATTTATGAACAAGTTGACAAAGAGAATGTAAATGACTGACAATCATTGCATTATTATTAGTTCGATTTTAGAAGGCTCATCATGAAAACTGTTGTTTACTCGTTTGCAAGCAAGCATTGTACTTTTGCCTTCGCGCATGAGCAAGCAGATGACGAGCTTATTGTGCTTGTTTTCTGTTGGCTTTAAAACGTGTTTTGCCAGTCCATGACCGAATTTTTAGTACATCATATTATTAGTACAATGCCGTTAGTCCAACTGTGAGCGCTGTAACTAGGGTTGGATAACATATTTTGGGATCTAATTTCCTTGGTCAGAATGGTTTGTGCGTTATCCAGCTTGACTTTGTAGGCTTGGCTCGAAATTAATTATCTAATGCTAAAAATAGCCATTAGCTGCTAGGCAATGATATTCGAGATCGTGAGTTTGAGCGTTAGTCAGATACCTGCTAATGATGCACAAAGAAGGATTCGAGTTTCACTTTCGCGTGTCATTACTCATTATTTTATTTCCTAAAATTTTCCGACGAAATCTCACGCAAAGTTTTTCTAGATAACTTTGCTTCGATTGAACTGCTATTAGCCCATTCTGCCAGTTATAGAAGAGTCGAGCCTTCATGTTGTTGGCGCCAGTCTGTACTTTGCCGCCGCTTATGCACGCGATGGACATATTTTCTAGCCTTATTTGGCCACCTACCTGCCTTTGTCCCCTATCAATAGTTCTCTTTCCCTCGGCAAGGACCGGTAGACTGGAAGGCTTTTTGCTTTTGGACGCTTAACCTTAAAAAATTCTTATTCCCATAGGCCTGTGTACCTCCCCCCACCCCGGGAACCCGATTCAATAATCCCCTCCCTGGCCTGGGCGTAGGCCGGCTAAAGTCTAAATTGGAACTGCTGTAATGGGAAGACTGGAGCGAAGCTGTTGTTTCCAAGAGACAGACGCATGCAGGCTGGCTGGCAGACAGGCCACTCTCACCCCCCAGTAAACACGCGCACGGTGGGCGGTGGAATATTTTGGCCCACTGCTAGGCTAGAATAAAGAGAGAGGAGGGATCTATAGGGGCAGAAAACTTCCCTCCCTAGTCGCTCGGGTCGCCTTCTTCCTCTCTTGGGTGCCCGGGTCCTCTGTGTACACTGGCAGCGCTCGCCGCAATTTGTACAGTCAGCCGGTGTTCCGTTCCCACAGCTGCAGTCCTTCCCCACCCCCCTCTACCGTTAAACCAAAGCAGTTGGCTTTTACTTCCTCCCCGTTTCCCTGGATTACGGACCGGGAATGCAGTGGAGATTAAGAAAGGGACAGAGAGGGACTGCAGTCCAGTGTCCAGTTCTCCGCTCAATCCCTCTTCCTAAATCCTCATTTTCTCCCGCTCTGGCGCTTGGCGCTTCCCCATTTTTTTCACTCCACTCTCCGCCCTCCTGCCCGCCCTTCGCTCCTCTTCCCTTGCCGTTTCCTCTCTCCCGGCTCGCAGTACTCTCTGGCAGTCGGAGTGCTGGTTAAGGGGCTTATAATCCAGTCTCCCCTCTCACCCCATTGCTTCTCACTGTTCCTCTCTTACTAGCTCGTTTCCCAGCTCATGCGAGTGGCTCCTCCATCTCTTTCAACCTCTCCACCTCTCTTCTCCGTAAGCGCTCGCGTTCTCGTATTTTTCCTTCCACTGCTCTCTCTCTCTCTCTCTCTCTCTCTCTCTCTCTCTCTCTCGGCGCTCACATATTTAGATAGATATAGGGCATTTGCATGTATCTCTGCCCGCTTACTCCTTGAACGATCAATGCTGCTCAGCCTTTAGTCAGCTTTTAATACTCGTCTCTGACAGAAGCGAACGCGTTTTTTTTCAACGCTTTAAGTAGGCTAAGTGACCGCTCCGTTTAGCATTGATTTATTTGCCAAGAGGCATTGACTATTGCCATTTTGAATTGGATACTGCTACATATCGTCAATAGTTAGTTGAATTGATTAATCCAAATCTGCTTCCAGTCGGCGTGTCTGCCCTTGTAGACTCGATTGTAAACGGCTGCGAAGCATTTAAAATAAGCCAATCAACAAGAGAAGCATTAAAGAAGACAAAGAAAAAGTGCGTTCGTCAGCGTTGCTTCAGCTGCAATTGGGAGTTTTTTGCCAAGCCGTCTAACTTTCAATAACAAAAGCTCCTAATAGCTACGCGTCTGGCTTAATATATCTTAATATATATATATAAAAGAAAGCGAGAATCATGTCTGAATTGGACGTGCTGCGTCAGGAGGCAGAACAGCTGAAGAATCAAATCCGGGTGAGTACGCACCTGCGCCACTCTTATTAAATGCGATGTCAGACAGCGGACAGGAGTGGGAAAACTTTTTTGTTGAAGAATTGAAAAAAGGAGTGCGAACTGTCAAATTTCGGTTTGAAGCCTCATTAGCCACATCCAAGTTACTCGTAATTAGAACTTGAAAAAATGTTGCCGCTGCGCTCCCGATGCCTGACCTCTCTTCGTGAACTAATTGCCCGTTCGTTCGTGTCTTGAATTCCCCCTTGATTAGTACCGAGCGCTTAACTAATTATTTTATTATGATTATTGACTCGCAGATTTCAAGTAGCTAGTCAGTCCCCTGTGCCGAGCAAGGGCAGGTTGTGTAGAGGAAAATCTATAGCGAGGCGAACTGATAACACGCGATATTGCCAGTTCTTGTATAAGTCTGATAGCGCTAGCTGTGTTGACTCCCCTGTCTCCTGTGTTGTGGATAAGCGTCTCTCCTTTAATCGGGTTTAAGGCGTGCTATTTTTTATTACTTTATCATGTCGATTCGTTGATTTTGGTGCCTGGGGATTTGTCTTCTACTATCTATGCTTAGTAATCGTATTGTAAGTATAAGTGTGTACTATTACTACTACTATTACTGCTACTACTACTGCTACTACTACTACTACTACTAGTACTACTGCTACTACTACTACTACTACTACTACTACTACTACTACTACTATTACTACTAATCCTACTACTACTAATACTACTACTACTACTACTACTACTACTACTACTACTACTACTACTACTACTACTACTACTACTACTACTACTACTACTACTACCACCACTACTACTACTACTACTACTACTACTACTATACTATTACTACTACTACTACTACTACTATACTATTACTACTACTATACTATTACTACTACTACTACTACTACTACCACTACTACTACTACTACTACCACTACTACTACTACTACTACTACTACTACTACTACTACTACTACTACTACTACTACTACTACTACTACTACTACTACTACTACTACTACTACTACTACTACTACTATTGCAATACTACTATTTGTTTTCATTCAGGAGGCCCGCAAGGCGGCCGCCGATACCACCTTGGCCAATGCCACGGCCAACATTGAAGTGCTCGGCCGGATTCAAATGCGCACCCGGCGAACCCTTCGCGGTCATCTGGCTAAGATCTACGCTATGCACTGGTCAACGGATTCTAGGAATCTGGTGTCCGCCTCGCAGGACGGCAAACTGATCGTTTGGGACGGACACACTACTAACAAGGTTTGTGGTTTTGTAGTTTTCTTGTTCTAATTGCTAGGTTGCGTTCAATCTTTAAGTTTATTTTCTATATTAGCTGCAGGCTCGAGTTCACTCTGCTGTGATTGGGTAGCAGCTCTAAGCTGCGTGTTATAAATACAGGGAGGTGGGGGGCTTACAACTCCCCACATTGCCAATACTGTCCAATAGGCACACAGGCCACAGGTGCCATTGGCTACACGCTGGAGTCCAGCGTGTTTCTATTATATTCTAATTGCCTTGAAAATCGTCACTGATCATACCGTTGAACCCACTGCTCATTCTAGGTGCACGCGATCCCGCTCCGGTCTAGCTGGGTGATGACATGCGCCTACGCTCCGTCTGGAAATTTTGTAGCCTGCGGCGGTTTGGACAATATCTGCTCCATCTATAGCTTGAAGACTAGGGAGGGCAACGTGCGCGTGTCTAGGGAGCTGCCCGGGCACACCGGTTACCTGTCTTGCTGCCGGTTCCTTGACGACAACCAGATTGTTACATCTTCCGGCGATATGACCTGGTAGGAGGGGGCTGTTCGGCTGTCTGTTTGGCTATCGTAAATCCTGGCGTCATTATCTAGAATCCTAGCGCATTATTCAAAACCCTAGCGCCATTATCCGAAATTCAGGCGCCATTATTCAGAACCCTGACGCCATTATCCAAAATCCTTGCTCCATTATCCAGAATCCTGGCGCCATTATACAAAATCCAGGCGCCATTACCCAGAATATTGGCGTTATTATCCAGAATCCTGGCTTTATTACCCAGTATCCTAGCGCTTGGTGTAATTAAAGTTAAATTAATCACAATCGAAATAAAAAATTAAATTCAATTTTAAATTTAAATTAACCAAATTAAATTTGGTTTAAAATACTACCGGTAGTGTGTAATTATTTAAAATTTTGGTGTTAAGATTCAGAATTTCAGTGCCATTATTATGAATTTAAGTGCCATTATTCTGAATTTAAGTGCCATTATTCTGAATTTAAGTGCCATTATTCTGAATTTAAGTGCCATTATTCTGAATTTAAGTGCCATTATTCGGGACTTAACAGTCGTTATTCAGAATCTAGGTGTCAATATTCAGAATCTAGGTGTCAATATTCAGAATCTAGGTGCCATCATTCAGAATCTAGGTGTCAATATTCAGAATCTAGGTGCTATTATTCAGAATCTAGGTGTCAATATTCAGAATCTAGGTGCCATTATTCAGAATCTAGGTGTCAATATTCAGAATCTAGGTGTCAATATTCAGAATCTAGGTGCCATTATTCAGAATCTAGGTGTCAATATTCAGAATCTAGGTGCCATTATTCAGAATCTAGGTGTCAATATTCAGAATCTAGGTGCCATTATTCAGAATCTAGGTGTCAATATTCAGAATCTAGGTGTCAATATTCAGAATCTAGGTGCCATTATTCAGAATCTAGGTGTCAATATTCAGAATCTAGGTGCTATTATTCAGAATCTAGGTGTCAATATTCAGAATCTAGGTGCCATTATTCAGAATCTAGGTGTCAATATTCAGAATCTAGGTGTCAATATTCAGAATCTAGGTGCCATTATTCAGAATCTAGGTGTCAATATTCAGAATCTAGGTGCTATTATTCAGAATCTTGGTGTCAATATTCAGAATCTAGGTGCTATTATTCAGAATCTAGGTGTCAATATTCAGAATCTAGGTGCCATTATTCAGAATCTAGGTGTCAATATTCAGAATCTAGGTGTCAATATTCAGAATCTAGGTGCCAATATTCAGAATCTAGGTGCCATTATTCAGAATCTAGGTGCCAATATTCAGAATCTAGGTGCCATTATTCAGAATCTAGGTGCCATTATTCAGAATCTAGGCGTCAATATTCAGAATCTAGGTGCCATTATTCATACTCTAGGTGCTATTATTCAGAATCTAGGTGTTAATATTCAGAATCTAGGTGCCATTATTCAGAATCTAGGTGCCATTATTCAGAATCTAGGTGTCAATATTCAGAATCTAGGTGCCATTATTCAGAATCTAGGTGTTAATATTCAGAATCCAGGTGCCATTATTCAGAATCTAGGTGCCATTATTTAGAATCTAGGTGCCATTATTCAGAATCTAGGCGTCAATATTCAGAATCTAGGTGCCATTATTCATACTCTAGGTGCTATTATTCAGAATCTAGGTGTTAATATTCAGAATCTAGGTGCCATTATTCAGAATCTAGGTGCCATTATTCAGAATCTAGGTGTCAATATTCAGAATCTAGGTGCCATTATTCAGAATCTAGGTGTTAATATTCAGAATCCAGGTGCCATTATTCAGAATCTAGGTGCCATTATTCAGAATCTAGGTGCCATTATTCAGAATCTAGGTGCCATTATTCATACTCTAGGTGTCATTAAGTAGAATCTAGATACCACTGTTAGAAATCAGTGTCAGTAAGAACAGATAATGTTATTATTCAGAATATTAATCTATCCATTTACCAGTGTCAATACCATCCTTAAAAAAGTGTGTGAATTTCTATATTAGTTCCCATCTTCCACCTCCTCTTAGCGCCCTGTGGGACATTGAAACCGGCCAGCAGACAACGTCCTTCACCGGACACACCGGCGACGTCATGAGTCTCAGCGTCGGCCCGGAGATGCGGTTCTTCGTCTCTGGCGCCTGCGACGCCTCTGCTAAGGTGAGGGCACGGATTTTATTTTTTCCAGATCTGTTTTGGTCTTCTGCAGTTCCGCCCAGTAGAATCGCCATTGAAAATCGGCCAGTAAAATCGCCATTGAAAATCGGCCAGTAGAATCGCCATTGAAAATCGGCCAGTAGAATCGCCATTGAAAATCGGCCAGTAGAATCGCTATTGAAAATCGGCCAGTAGAATCGCTATTGAAAATCGGCCAGTAGAATCGCCATTGAAAATCGGCCAGTAGAATCGCCATTGAAAATCGGCCAGTAGAATCGCTATTGAAAATCGGCCAGTAGAATCGCCATTGAAAATCGGCCAGTAGAATCGCCATTGAAAATCGGCCAGTAGAATCGCCATTGAAAATCGGCCAGTAGAATCGCCATTGAAAATCGGCCAGTAGAATCGCCATTGAAAATCGGCCAGTAGAATCGCCATTGAAAATCGGCCAGTAGAATCGCCATTGAAAATCGGCCAGTAGAATCGCCATTGAAAATCGGCCAGTAGAATCGCCATTGAAAATCGTCATTGAGAATCGCCATTGAAAATCGTCATTGAGAATCGCCATTGAAAATCGTCATTGAGAATCGCCATTGAAAATCGTCATTGAGAATCGCCATTGAAAATCGTCATTGAGAATCGCCATTGAAAATCGTCATTGAAAATCGCCATTGAAAATCGTCATTGAGAATCGCCATTGAAAATCGTCATTAAGAATCGCCATTGAAAATCGTCATTGAAAATCGTCATTGAGAATCGCCATTGAAAATCGTCATTGAGAATCGCCATTGAAAATCGGCATTGAGAATCGCCATTGAGAATCGCCATTGAAAATGGTCATTGAGAATCGCCATTGAAAATCGGCATTGAGAATCGCCATTGAAAATCGTCATTGAGAATCGCCATTGAAAATCGTCATTGAGAATCGCCATTGAAAATCGTCATTGAGAATCGCCATTGAAAATCGTCATTGAGAATCGCCATTGAAAATCGTCATTGAGAATCGCCATTGAAAATCGTCATTGAGAATCGCCATTGAAAATCGTCATTGAGAATCGCCATTGAAAATCGTCATTGAGAATCGCCATTGAAAATCGTCATTGAGAATCGCCATTGAAAATCGTCATTGAGAATCGCCATTGAAAATCGTCATTGAGAATCGCCATTGAAAATCGTCATTGAGAATCGCCATTGAAAATCGGCACTGAAAATGTGCCAGTAAAAATCGCTCTCAGATCGGATCACTGTCTGAGCTGCCCCCTCCAAAAAACCTAGTGCTTACACTGTCGCCAAGACATCTGAACTGCATTGTCTGCATGCGCAAACAGAGTTCCCGGCGCCTCGAATTGCGAGGAGACCATTGTTCCTGGCTAACTTAATCCTCAAACTCAGGTCCCCTTTGCTCAGATGCCAGCCTCCATACTATCGGATTTCGCTAAACTCTCTCCCCTTGTCAGCCGTGGGTGCCTTGTCCGTTAGCGTATAGACACAGCATATTGCAACACTATAGGCAAAGCAAACAGCGGCTCGGAGGTTGAGCAGCATGTCATATAGTACACATATCGGTCCACTGTTCATTTTTTCTAAGACCAATTCTTCTCAGCTCAACCCAGAGAGCTCTTTTCCTCTTCTGCTAGCACTCTCGTGCGCATCCCCAAAAACTCCCCTTTACCTATATTCCCCGTTTCGTCCTTGGCAACCAAGGGGGGGATTTTTTGTCGGCGCGAAGAGATGCTGCTGAGCATTAGCGAGAGGAGCAAAGGAGAGAGAGAGAGAGACCAAAGGGTAGGAAAGGCTGCCTTGTTGACGCCGATCCTACTCCCTCCCTCCGCTCTCGCCCAGCCGTCTCCGCTTCTTTCACACTGTGGCCAAATAGCCTCTAGCTTATACACTACTATGCTATATACTACTACTATATCTGGAGGCTCCCCCGGGCAGGCTTGGGATCTGGGAAGCTAAAATGGCGTGAGAGGAGGAGGAGGCCGGGGGAGGGGCACAAGAGGCAGAGCGAGCGAGCAAGGGGATAAGAAAGAGATGCGACTTACTTTGGGAGTCGGGGAGAGGGAGGGAGTACTCTCTGAGGGGGATACACAAGTCGCTGCTGTCCTCGGGCAGAGCTGAGCAAGGCGAATGCGAAAATATATTTTAAGACGAATAGGAATCGAAATGAGAGGACGAGGGCCTGCTAGTACAGTCGTCGGGGTATCAAGAGAGGGGAGCTAGGACTGCTTGACTGGGAAATCGAGTGGGTATGCGCCCAGTCTCTGGGGGGAAGAAGACACTGCGCACGGTTGGACTCCTATGGCGGGATTCGTTTCGCAGGGATAGAGGGGAGCTCATCTCTTCGCTTGCTCAGCCACCATTTTTTACTCTGCTGGTCTGTCTTCGTCTCCTCTCGCTCTCTCATGAGCATGCGTAATGACCTATTTTTAGATATCCCTCTGTGTTATTTGGACCTCAACAGAGAGTGGTAAAATACTAGGCCTAAGCTAAGGCTAAGGATACTAGATGATGAAGAACTTGACTGACCGACTGACTGACTGACTGACTGACTGACTGACTGACTGACTGACTGACTGACTGACTGACTGACTGACTGACTGACTGACTGACTGACTGACTGACTGACTGACTGACTGACTGACTGACTGACTGACTGACTGACTGACTGACTGACTGACTGACTGACTGACTGACTGACTGACTGACTGACTGACTGACTGACTGACTGACTGACTGACTGACTGACTGACTGACTGACTGACTGACTGACTGACTGACTGACTGACTGACTGACTGACTGACTGACTGACTGACTGACTGACTGACTGACTGACTGACTGACTGACTGACTGACTGACTGACTGACTGACTGACTGACTGACTGACTGACTGACTGACTGACTGACTGACTTGAGTGAGTGAGTGGGTGACTGACTGACTGACTGAGGGACTGACTGACTTGAGTGAGTGGGTGACTGACTGACTGACTGAGGGACTGACTGACTGTACAATATTTATACTTTTTCAGACTGGGGGTCTATTTTATTGGCTATAACTTTTCGTATTATGCATCAATGGGAGGGAAGTAATAAGGCTATGTGAGTATGCTGCATAGTCTATTATTTGCCAAAATTTATTGACTCTTCCTATTCATTTTTGCATTGCAGCTCTGGGACACGAGAACCGGCCAGTGCACCCAGACCTTCCCTGGCCACGAGTCCGATATTAACGCTATCACTGTGAGTGTGCGCTACTTGGATATTAGCCTGCCTGTACTAGATTGACTGCTATTTATCTGCGCTTCTGTATCATATGCTTATGGTTAGTGGAATGTGTGCTGTGTCTGTCTATCTATCTATCTGTCTGTCTGTCTGTCTGCCTGTCTGTCTGTCTGTCTGTCTGCCTGCCTGCCTGTCTGTCTGTCTGTCTGTCTGTCTGTCTGTCTGTCTGTCTGTCTTAGTGTCTGTCTGTCTGTCTTAGTGTCTGTCTGTCTGTCTGTCTGTCTGTCTGTCTGTCTGTCTGTCTGTCTGTCTGTCTGTCTGTCTGTCTGTCTGTCTGTCTGTCTGTCTGTCTGTCTGTCTGTCAGTCTTTCTGTCTGTCCAGTGCCCTGTCTCGCAGCGCCAACCCACCCGCCCCGCACTGCCCAACATCCCAGTTCTTCCCCAGCGGCAACGCCTTCGCCACCGGCTCGGACGACGCCACCTGTCGCCTATTCGACATCCGAGCCGACCAAGAGATCGGCATGTACTCGCACGACAACATCATCTGCGGCATCACCAGCGTCGCGTTCTCCAAGTCCGGCCGTCTGATGCTCGGCGGCTATGACGATTTCAACTGCAACGTCTGGGACACGCTGAAGCAGGAGCGGGCTGGTGAGTTCGCCTTTTCTTTTACACCACAAATTCTCGGGCTCCTAATTTACAACTGACAACCATAGGGTAGACGCTGCAATATTGTCTACTTCTATTCTACCCTTCCTGTCTCCCCTGCCTGCAGTTTTATTCCCTAACCTTCCCCTTGCATTCGCTACTCGTGAACTCCTCGTACACTTTTGAGTTACCCTTCTCTGCCAACATAAGCATCTGCGAGTGTCTGCTATTCGCATTTTTGCGATCCATAATTTGCCATACTCCCCTCAATTTGCCCTTCTACTCCCAATCTATCCTTCTACTTCCCAATCTATCCTTCTACTTCCCAATCTATCCTTCTACTTCCCAATCTATCCTTCTACTTCCTAATATATCATTCTACTTCCCAATGTATCCTTCTACTTTCTAATCCATCCTTCTACTTCCTAATATATCATTCTACTTCCCAATCTATCCTTCTACTTTCTAATCGATCCTTCTACTTCCCAATCTACCCTTCTACTTCCCAATCTACCCTTCTACTTCCCAATCTATCCTTCTACTTCCCAATCCACCCTTCTACTTCCCAATCCACCCTTCTACTTCCCAATCTATCCTTCTACTTCCCAATCTATCCTTCTACTTTCTAATATATCCTTCTACTTCCCAATCTACCCTTCTTTGCAATCTACCTTTCTACTTCCCAATCTATCCTTCTACTTCCCAATCTATCCTTCTACTACCCAATCCACCCTTCTACTTCCCAATCCACCCTTCTACTTTCCAATCTACCCTTCTACTTCCCAATCTACCTTTCTACTTCTCAATCTACCCTTCTACTTCCCAATCTACCCTTCTACTTCCCAATCTACCTTTCTACTTCCCAATCTACCTTTCTACTTCCCAATCTACTGCTCTACTATGTAATCTTCAGCTTTTTCTATTACCTAATCTACTATTCAGCCTATTCTGCTATTCTACTCCTGCACCCCAGCATTTACTCTTGTCAACTCTAACCCAACTCTAACATGCATGTACACGAAAGCCCAAGCTGACGTCACGCTGCACAATTTCGCTGCCTCCTTTCCCCCTCCCTCATCAGGCGTCCTGGCTGGCCACGACAACCGAGTCAGCTGCCTGGGCGTCACCGAGGACGGTATGGCTGTGGCCACCGGCTCCTGGGACAGCTTCCTGAAGATCTGGAACTGAGCTGAACCGGGCTAATTTCGGGAGAACATCAGCCTGGGGATGGGGAGGGGAAATTATTTGATGGAGCCTCTCGACTTCTTCACATGTTTTTTTTTACATTTTTTTGCTTTTGTGCGTTCGTCCACCCAGCTGCCCTTCGGTCCTGAGACCCGCTCCCCAACTGGCAGGCCTTCAATTATGCGGGCAATGGGCTTTGGCCATTGTGTCATTGCTGCTTTTGTGCTCCCACTGTGTCTCAAACTCTAAATGCAGCTCCTACTGCAAATTCATATCTCTATCTCTCTATCTCTGTGTCTCAGGCCCTCTCCTCACCTGGACTTAGAGACTAACCAGATCTTCAAGACACACGCACACACAGAGTGACACCCTCCGGACCTGCCTATATGTTATTGCATATGATTTTGCACGCGCTTCTATATATATATACATTTAACTCTATGACTATGACTACCTATATATATTAAATATTACCTGCTTATTTCAAGTCGACAGTCGTTAATGTAATCGCTATGTAATGCTAGCTCTTTGTTTCAATCAAGACTTGTGTTTAAATTCGTATTCGGGCCCTCCCCCGTCCTTTGATCAAACAATTAACACCTTTGTCATTATATATATATTTATTAGTTATTGTTATTTCTAACTGCCGTATACAAATTTTTGTACGACCTTTGTTTAGCGATTATAAACAAGTAAAAAATAGTTTGTTATTATAATACTCCTTACTATTAGTACTATGATGATATCCATAGAAAATTGATAGAATATTAAGGCATAGAAGAGAGAAATTTCATTCAAACAACTAATATAGATAAAACCAGCAAGCGTATAGTGCTGGCCTTAAACTTGCTAGTCAGTATCTGTAGCTCTATCGTCTGTCTTTTTTGCTTGCAAGATTGCTTTGACTCTGTTATCCAAGCCCGCTGGGTCATCTGCTCCGTCATGCCCTGCTGCCTCCCCTGTGCCGCGTCCTGTTGTTGTTTATCTATCTGCTTTCTTGCTGAGCGCACTATAAGTTTGTTATTATTAATACGATTGTGTTAAACTATGCAATGAAATTCTTGTGCGTTCTGTTTTATTTACCAATTTTAATCGCCCCGCCTTCGCCGTTGCGCTTGTAATAATTAATTATCTCTCCTAAATATTAAAATAATTCTCTATTTATTAGTCCTAACTTACGTAAAACTGCTACGATTTTCTATTAATAGTTCTCTTCTCTTCGCTTTTTTAAGGCCAAAATTTCACTTCTTGTGTCTCTCTGTAAACCTCGCACTGGCCCCTGTACACAAACATTCTGTTTGTGGGGCAGTGGGTCAAGCAGTTGAAACTTTGGGATTTACTGCATAACCATCTTGTAAGGCTTCTTGGATAATCATCTTTATTATCGCTGGATTGTCGTCCATAGAGGGATTGTCGCTGGATAATCATTTTCATAGAGTGATTATCACTGAATAATCATTTTCATAGAGTGATTATCACTGAATAATCATTTTCATAGAGTGATTATCGCTGAATAATTATTTTCATAGAGTGATTGTCGCTGGATAATCATTTTTATAGAGTGATTATCACTGAAAAATCATTTTCATAGAGTGATTGTCGCTGGATAATCATTTTAATGGAGTGATTATCACTGAATAATCATTTTCATAGAGTGATAATCGCTGGATAATCATTTTTATGGAGTGATCATTGCAAATAATTAGTGTTGAGATTAACTCTTAAAAATGATGATTATATCACTGCTTGGTAGCCTGTGCTGTTGCTTTTCCATCGGTGTGTTCTGGTCCAAAAGCGAGTACATGTTTATTATTAAACACATTTCTACAAAGGCCGCTTCGTCCCCGCTTTACACGCAGTTCTGTTTTTTTTGTCCGCAAAGTTTGTTAATCAGCGCTGTATTGAAGCTCTTGGTTTTTCTCCTTCTGTTTGCTTCTCTCGATTCGTCTCTCGTGACGTGTTGCTGAGCGGACTTGAGTAGCTCAGTTTAGTGTTCAGCCACCCCCCCTTCGACTTCAACAGCGGGAAAGGTGACTGACGTGCATCCGATCTATATATGTCATTAGTCATCTGTGCTTCTCTACTAATCATGTATTAAATTTACTATTATTATTATTGTTATTATTGATGCAGTCAGGCTCTGCACACTCCTGTCCGAGTCCCAGGATTTGTCCTTGTTGACCCGTTTTCTTATTAAATTAAAAGCTGTAATCTGAGCATTATTAATTAACACCAATTAGCAAGCTGAAAGTTGAACTGTACTGCCTGAGTGTGTTTCTCAACAGATCAGTAACCTCTGCAATATAACCGTTATCACTAACTTATTTTTTCAAATTTTAACACCGCGCAGTCCGAAGCATATTAATATAATAATATTTAATACTACTACAATAAATATTACTAATTATTATCACAATAAATGTTCAAGAAAATATGAAAACATTTGCTCGACTTCAAGACCCGTGTATTCGGTTATTTATAGTCCATTAAAAAACTATTACAAGAGAAGCTATCAGACATTGTGCCCGACTTTTGACTTGCCTTGTCAGTTTATTTATTATTGCTGGCTACTGTTAGTAGTTTTAAAGTAAAGCTATGTACTTTTATGTACTGGAAACCTGACAAGATCACGAGAAAAAACAATTACACTATTAATTTTGGAGAATCTCTACAAATAAGAAGTATATAGATGATGCACATATCACCAAGTACATGTAAGTACACTACTTAAAGTAGACGCTACGTATCTGTCGCAATTCTTGGCTAAGAAAATAAAAATTCAAAAGTTGAGTCCAATGCTATGGGATGTTCATTTTTGCTGTAAGTTGTACTCTTAAAATTCAAGCCAACGACTCGACGAATTCTCCGTCATCCTCTGAGACTGAATCTCTCGACTCACTCTTGTTGTTCATTTTGTCGGTCGCTGAATCCTCGCCAGCCGCCGGCGTTGGTGGCGACGCGTCAGGCAGGCGACCGATGTTGGACAGCAGCAGCGCCTGCGAAGGGATGATTGAGGTGGGGCGTAAGAGCGGTCTGGGAGCAGCGAATATTCCTTGATAAGGACCACACATTTGTTCCGAGTGGGTCGGGATTCGAACCCCCGACCTTTTTAGTCGTGAATCCGATGACCACTGGTGCAGTAGTGGATTGATGTAGGCCTAAATAACATGGATAGTGGCATCTATAACTGATAGATAATAATAGATACCTAATGAATAATTATTGATATTCTATGAATAATTATTGATATTCTATGAATAATTATCAATACTTAATTGATGATAATAGACAATTAACTGATAATCATCGATAATTAATTGATCATCGATATCTGATAAATAAGCATCGATAACGAAGAGAAGCATTGATTGCAACCCACCGTCTCCCTCTCGTGCGCCAGCTCCGCGCTCCTGGCGGCGGCGCTGACCGCGGCCAGGACAGACTCGGTCGTGAAGGCGCAATCGGCGCCGCTCTGCTCCGGCGCCAGACGCAGCGCCAAGCAGTCAACGCGCCGACACCCGGCGGCCGCCGCAGTCAGGCCGAAGAGCCGCCTGCTGGCCGGCCAGATCCGGGCGCGGCTCAGCGGCAGGCGGCACCGGATGAGCCGACTGCCCGGCTCCACCAGCCAGACGCCCAGCTCTGACACCGTCAGCAGCACCTGCTGCTGCTGCTGCTGCTCGGATGTCGACGAAGACGAAGCAGCGGCGGCTAGAACCGAATCCACGACGGCGTCCGGCTTTGTCCGGCAGCGGCCGACCAGCTGGGCCGGAAACTGGCGGGAGAATGCGGCCCCGGCCACGCAGCTGCCGACGCTGTCGGCTTCGGCGGAGTCATTCGCGCCGAGCGCCAGCGCCATCGACGACCGCTGCTCCGAGGCTTCGTCCAGCCACAGCGGCGGGTCGTCATTGGCAGCCTCGTCCTCCTCATCGGTTTCGTCCTCCTTGGAGGCGTCCCGAACCCGTGCCTCATTGTCGTCTTCATCGCTGTCGACGTCCTCACCGCCCTCAGCGGCGTTAGCGGCCTCCGCTATGGCGGCAATCCATTCGCTGCGCTGGCGAGCGTTTTCGGCTTGCAGAATCAGCGGCCTGGCGGGAAGATCAACGATTTGCTTTTTTGATAAATGGCCAACTAACCAGCTAGCCAACTAATTAACCAACTAACTAATTAACTAAATAACTAACTAACTAACTAACTAACTAACTACATGTAGCTAACTAACTAACTAACTAACTAACTAACTAACTAACTAACTAACTAACTAACTAACTAACTAACTAACTTACTGACTAACTAAAAAACTAACTAACTAACTAACTAACTAACTAACTAACTAACTAACTAACTAACTAACTAACTAACTTACTGACTAACTAAAAAACTAACTAACTAACTAACTAACTAACTAACTAACTAACTAACTAACTAACTTACTGACTAACTAAAAAACTAACTAACTAACTAACTAAATAACTTACTGACTAACTAAATAAATAACTAACTAACTAACTAACTAACTAAATAACTAAATAACTTACTGACTAACTAAATAAATAACTAACTAACTAACTAAATAACTAAATAACTTACTGACTAACTAACTAAATAACATACTGACTAACTAACTAACTAGCCACCCCCTACCCCCACAGCCTCAGTGCATGAGTAACAAGCTGGTGCAGCACAGCGGCAGTGCAAGCCAGGCAACCCACCCCACATCCGGCACGGTCACAATGAACACGTTGCGCCTGTCGTCCAGCTCGGCGGGGGCAGCCGAAGCGGCGCAGTCCGGTCCACCATCGCCGCGTAGGTGAATGGCGATCGGCCGACTCGGCCGTCGTCTGGCCTCAATCTGCAGCCGGCCGCCGCTGCGCAGCGCACAGTGCAGCCGCTCCCAGCGGGCCGGCCCGACGCCGCCAACATCGCCAGGCCGACACCGGTGCATCAGGTAGCCGCGGACTCGGCGAGATCGCAGCCGCACCGGCTGCCCCGCCGCCGGAGATCCGGCCTGAACGGTTTCGAAGTCGTCCGGCAGAAAGACGGCGTCGGGATAAGCGGACTCGAGCCGCGCCACCGAAGCCGCTGTGCCGGCTCGTTCGAGGTCGAACTCGCGCTGCAGGCTGCGTGCGATCCGGAATAAAGTCATGTATTGCCATGTTTATCATATCATGTTTATAATGAAAATGAATAAAAATATGCTTCGACGTAACGGGAGTTAAGACTCGTACGCAAACAGAGCTTACTTTGGACAGTTCTGTTCTCTAGAGGGATTTTTGGTCTCGCAGGCCTCAATGTTTCGCAGACCCAGGTTTGCTAATCTAAACTGTGACATGGTTAACTCTGGAGTTCCCAGTATATACAGTTGCTAATATCTGAGTTGCCGCTAGTCATGCCAATTCCGCTGACTTCCTAATTATCAGGCATGTGATGTACATTCTCTGTGTCTAGGGTAGCTGGTCCTCATGATCGTGGGTCTGCACACGTGCAAGGTAGCTAACCTAGCCAATTTTCTAACTAGCATGTGCACGACTGCTTGTCTAATCGCAGCCAATCGACCGGCAACAGTTACCATAGCAACAGGCCTCTGGCGTTGCCGCTAAGCGTATCCAAGTCGCGCTTATCAGCAAACTCATTGGCCAGCCTGAACAGGCGCAGATGGGCCTGCAGATGCCCGGCCAGGGGCTCCAGGAAGGCCAGCTGGCGGCGCTGCTGCACCAGATTCATTGACGAGAAATAGTGAAGCGCAGTCTGCGGGTTAGGGTTAGGGTTAGGGTTAGCTTTTCGTGTGTGCATCAGACAGGCCCATGGCTTACCCTGTGCAACTTCTTGCGCATGTGATAAACTTCGTCAATAGCTTCGCGTCTGGCCTGTTCGCTGCATCTGGTTGACAGTTTGGCGTAGCGCTGAGTTGATTGCTCGTGCTCTGCAATAAGGTCGGTTTTCGAATTGATTGACTGCTCTGTGGCTGTTCTGTGCGATGGTAGCTTTTCATGGGGTGGTGGGTTGTTCTGTGAGGTGGTGGGTTGTTCTGTGAGGTGGTGGTTGTTCTGTGTGGTGGTGGGTTGTTCTGTGAGGTGGTGGGTTGTTCTGTGAGGTGGTGGGTTGTTCTGTGAGGTGGTGGTTGTTCTGTGTGGTGGTGGGTTGTTCTGTGAGGTGGTGGGTTGTTCTGTGGGGTGGTGGGTTGTTCTGTGAGGTGGTGGGTTGTTCTGTGAGGTGGTGGGTTGTTCTGTGAGGTGGTGGGTTGTTCTGTGTGGTGGTGGTTGTTCTAAGGGGTGGTGGTTGTTCCGTGAGATGGTGGTTGTTCTGTGAGGTAGGATTGTTCCGTGAGATGGTGGCTGTTCTGTGAGGTAGGATTGTTCCGTGAGATGGTGGTTGTTCTGTGAGGTAGGATTGTTCCGTGAGATGGTGGTTGTTCTGTGAGGTAGGATTGTTCCGTGAGATGGTGGTTGTTCTGTGAGGTAGGATTGTTCCGTGAGATGGTGGTTGTTCTGTGAGGTAGGATTGTTCCGTGAGGTGGTGGTTGTTCCGTGAGGTGGTGGGTTGTTCTGTGAGGTGGTGGTTGTTCCGTGAGGTGGTGGGTTGTTCTGGGGTGGTGGTGGTTGTTCTGTGTGGTGGTGGGTTGGTGGCGGTTCTGGGGTGGTGGTGATTGTTCCGTGAGGTGGTGGGTTGTTCTGTGTGGTGGTGGTGGTTTGTTCCGTGAGGTGGTGGGTTGTTCTGAGGTGGTGGTGGTGGTTTGTTCCGTGAGGTGGTGGGTTGTTCTGTGTGGTGGTGGTGGTTTGTTCCGTGAGGTGGTGGGTTGTTCTGAGGTGGTGGGTTGTTCTGAGGTGGTGGTTCTGTGAGGTGGTGGGTTGGTGGCGGTTCTGGGGTGGTGGTGGTTGTTCCGTGTGGTGGTGGTTGTTCCTTGAGGTGGTGGTTGTTCATATGGGTGGCTGCGGTCTAATTATATTGACTTTGCTAAAACAAAATTAAATGAAGCAAATTCACTGCACACTTGGATCAACTCACCATCACTAACAAGTCCATATAGGTTTTGGAGCTGCATCAGCTCTGCAAATTGATTGAAGCGATAGAAAGCTAAATAAATCAGGCAATAACAAAATCTTTATCATTTCAACTGCTTAAATAGTAGACAAACGAGTCATGAGTTAAGATCTGTAAAAATGTAAAAGCATAAATATATGTCGTGACATAATTGTGTGCCACCGAAAATCCTTGCTTCTTTATATGTGATAAATATGCTCTAAAAACCACTGTAACAAGATGTAAACAAATTAAGTTTAAAGCTTTAAAACCAAAAAGCATGGCTTAATAAACGCCAAAACTCCTTATAAATGAAAAGTTATCAATGACCTTCAAGATCGGCTGTAATAAACCGACTAATGGGGTTGATCATGGATTGGGAGATCTGTCGGGCGACCTCCTGGTGCATGGTTCCTATCTGGAAAAATGTTTTTATTAGAGTGACTGACCGCGTTTGAGATCCAATTCAACATATTTTAGATATAAAACACGGCTAGACACAATCCAACACTGCTTAGACCTAATGCAACACAGTTCAGTTCTTTGAGTCATTTAACTCATAACTCAGATTCAAAGTTAATTAACAAGTTCGGTAGGCTCACCTCCTCAATATAATCGGCCAGCATAGGAAAAGTTGTTACCAGACAAGAATTCTTCTTCTCCATAGGAAACTTCTGGAATAAAAAGGAAAAAGTCCATCAGTTTTTTCTAGCAATTTAGACAGAAGCAACGAGGTCAAATCCTGTGAAAAAAATCAATATGATCAAGCTTGCATACCATGCTACCATACTTCTTCATCAGAGCTGCCAGTCCATGAGATGCAGCTGCCAAAGCCTGTTGAGCAGCCTGGATTTTCTCGCAGTAGCCATGAAATTCATAGGCAAATTGCCTAAGCATTTGTGCATCTTCTTCATAGATAGAAAGCACTGACTGAGTCTACAATGGAATTCAAATTATTTCTTTTAGAAAGTGGCCATTCAAATATATAAAATAATAAAAATTCTTTGCATAGACTAAGACTAGTTAGAATTTTATTAGCTTATGACTAAGGATAATTGTTCTAGGTCTTTTCTCAAGTGCTCAAGGATTCTATGTGTGCAGGGCGATCTATATTTTTACGATTTGATGCTTTTAAATTCGTGCCAAAATACTAAGCAAATGATTTGTTATAATGTATATGTTTTCCAAAATATTTTCGCAAATTAATTTTTGTTTAAAACTACGGAATAATTTAGTATAAATAGACGTGATCTGGGCTGAGAGAGAGCAACTTGCCTTCGTGCAGTTCCTATGAAAGGAGTAAGCATATAAAGAAAGGAGTGTTACGAATAATTATAAGAGGAGCCGTTTTCCAAGTCATTCATTTGCAGACATAAAAGCGAAATAGACTGAAGCGTATACAGTATATACTATTGAGAAGCAGCAGCATTGAGTAGTAAGAGAATACGAAGTAGTTCCTAAGTAATAAGTGTAAGAATAACCGGAGGCTGTGACCCTCTGATCTCAGTAACACCCAAGGACTTGCAAAGTACATGAAATACATATACCAGTATAGCCAATAGACCACTCAGGCCAGAATAATAATAAATGCTACCAGAACAATAGTAAATGCTACCAGAATAACAAGAGAACGATAACAATTGTAAGGGCTAAATAATATTCTAAGAACAAAATACTCAGACTAAATACTCAGACTAAATACTCAGACTAAATACTCAGACTAAATACTCAGACTAAATACTCAGACTAACTACTAAAGATATATACTCAGATCTATTCTAAGAAACATTTCTTGGATTATTCTAAGATTGATAAACTCATAATTTATTAATAGGATAATCCTAGTGGCAGCTACCAACTTAAAAAATTAGTTTAGCCCTTTGACAACTTGGTGGCAGCTAGTAAGGCTAAACAAAATAATAATTAAGACCCCTGAGACAGCTTTTGGTAACAACAGTGGGATATTATTAAGAAGGAAGAATCACCCCTGTTACATATGTAATTTTGCTCATTTATGTTGTTCTATTATTTTCTATTAATTTCTAATTTCTAATTAACTTCTAATAAAGCTCCATTTATTAAATAAATCTATTTTAAACTTGCACTTAAGCACAAAAGGTTTAACAACCTATAAATGAAATTTAATAAATCAAAACAAAGAACATTGAATATTTATTAAACTATTTTAAAGTGTTAAATATTAGCTTATAATTTTTTAAAATTAAGATAAACTATATTTTGTTTAATATACAAATCTTACAATAAATTTCTTACTCAGTTAACTAATTTAAAAACAAAAGTTATCAATAGGACTAATAGGGGGGATTCCCATTTCTGGCAATTTTTGTTGCTACATTAGACCAGAATAATGCAAATATATGCAAAATATAAAAACAAGATATAACTATCTATCGTGCATCTCTCTAACAAAAACCAAGTTGCCAGCCCTTCATATTTCTAGTATATTCAACCTTTACCAGTGTAAAAATGCCAAAACGGTTGGTAGCTCTCACTATTGATAACATAATTTATTATTGACAATATTGACTATAAAAGAAACATTAAAAAATAAAAACAGTAGCCAAATGTAAAATGTTATGAAGGAACACATATGAAATTTACTGAATGGCCCAAAAGATCATATTTGTATTTATTATAAAATATGCAATAAGCTTCAAATCATTAGTCATGAATGAAGTCATAAAATAAAAAATGGCTTCTAAAATCAAAAGTAAAATCACTTTGACTTACCTTGGGACTATCATGAATTGCTTCCTCTAATGTAAGCTTCCTTGGAGCCATTATGTTTTTTCAGATTTATTAGGCAGAAAAATTCAGTCAAGCGCACACCAGTTTATTATTTACTTTCCTGTTGCATGTAGCAGAAACTCATAAAAGCATAAAGAATAAAAGGTTCCTCAGAACTGTCGAGGAGTCGGTTTCTGGGAAAATTGATATATTGAAATTTTGCTACTGGGAGTCCTTGATCCTGAACCTGTTAAAACAAATGGGCGCTAAGATCATCACGAGCTTGCTGCAATATGAATAATTAACTTTCTCCAATCAAAAACGAAAAAAACTTGAGTTATTATATGCATAGTTCTTGAATATACTATGAATTATTATGATGTGCCTATATATTTCTTTCGTGTAGTCGATTTTATAAAAAACAGATGGCTAAACTGATTTTTACACAACTTTCACCAAACATGCCTAGCCAGTGTAGATCAGAAATTATTTAGCAACATACGATACAATGTAACTGTACTGTCTTGGCTAGTAGACTGCTTTTTGAAGGACTATGCTAAAAACGGTTATCGATTCTAGTCAGTTTGCTCCGGAAGCTTGCTTAGTCTTCCATAGCTTGATTATATTTCCAAGGATTATACCAAGGTATATTTATTTGGTATATTTATACCAAGGAATAAATGATAAGTCTCTGAGCAGAGCAAGCAAGGCTATATTTGGATGAGACAATGCCTAGAATGTGCAGCGTTTTTTTGGTGCTGGTCGAACTAACACTCCGATAACTAGGAAACATGAATAGCTTTTTCCTTCAGTTAGCTTCAGAGCTTGGTGTGAGGAGGGGGGCGAAGCTATTCAGGTATGCAGGTACATGTACCTACCTTAATCACTGCCATAGACCATTTTTGTTTTCTATAAACAAATGGCATCAAGTCAAGAACAACTATCATCTGTCAGCTTTGCAGCTACATTTAATTCTATTTAATTATTAGAATTATGCAATATAAATAATAACATTCAACATTATCGTGTGTATTTTAAAACAATATAAATGAACATTAAAAAGAAAATAATGTAGTCAATTTGAGAGACAATATCAGAATTGTTAAATGAACAGCAATAATCTATTCCCAATAGTAACTGAAGACATTGGAAGCGATTGAATGCCAGCTGTAGAAGCGCAGACTAAATAAAAAACAAAAAACATGAACACTGGATAATACTGATTATGAGTAGCATCTATAGCATACAAAAATGTTTAGTATATTGCAAAAGGCTTGTTAGTAAATACGAGAGAGTGAATAGACGAAAGCGCAAAAATGAGTGAATTGCAACAATATAACTGGAAATCAATATCTAGCAAAGCATTTAAGTCTAGCTTTATATCGTATTAAAGAAAGCAACAGAGTAAACAATCACAAAGACTATAAAAGAGCTAGCTGAGAAATTAAACATATCCGTACAGTGAAAGCATAGGCTAGCTTTGCTATATATAATGCATATAAAGCGGATTTAAAGTGTTTGCCACTGAATATGAAATAAAATGAGGCACAATGAGCCTGAGAGCCCAGACGAGGATTAGAAGGCTAAGTGACTATAAAAAGAGGGGGTTGTAGCCTAGTGGTTAGAGCGTCGGACTCCCGACTGGAAGGTAAGGGGTTCGATTCTCGGCTTACTCAGAACAATTTGTGTCCTTGAGCAAGACACTTAAGCTGTAAAATGGGTGGCAGTATTAGCTAGGTTAATTGAGGCTGTGTGTGGCGACCCCCAGTCCTTGGACTGAACAGCCGTACGCAGCCTTCAGATGCGCCGCGCAATGGCTGCGGCTGAGCTGTCGGTTGCATAAGTGTAACCAATTATTACTGTTATGATTGACTATAAAGAGTTGGAAATCTGTCAACTTAGGCAGCCTACAGTTGTTTAAATATGGGTTGAATGATAATCACGAGAGGCCTCTGGGAAACCCTGGCGCAACTCCTTCGGCTAAGAGACAGTTCAGAGACAGACAGAGAGAGCGGAGAACACGTGACTAGAAATCGTGGTCCATAGTGTCAACAAACAGACTAAACTTTTAAAAGGCAAAAAAACCCACCCATATCTGTAACGCCTGCTACTCATCAATAAACAGATCCTCTGTAGGATGACAGAACGCCATGTACTCATTGTAGAACCTGGCGTAGGCAGCCTGCACAGCCGACACTAAGCTGGCCAGCTGTTGGCAGGCGCCAGTGAACACGTGAGCAGCGGCCAGACGGCGCTCCAGTCTAGGATGCCGGGTGACGAAAGCGGCAACCGCTGGCAGAGTTGGATGGACGCAGCACAGGGACACATTGCGCATGCTGAAGTAATAGCTGAACTGTTCGGCAGTGGGCTGTAATACAAATTTAATTTTTTTTGGATCAGTTTTTGTTTGTTAAAATTTTATTTCACTATCAAACCTTGCTACTAATCAGTAGACGATTTGAAATATTATATTCAACATCTAACAGAGGAACTTTAAAAGCCACAAGTTATGGATGATAAAATTGACGTCTTTGGAGGGTCGCCACACACTCTCTCAATTACCCCAGCTAATGCTGGCACCCATTTTACAGCTGGGTGAACTGAAGCAATGCAGAGTTTTAAGTGTCTTGCTCAAGGACACAAACAGTGGGATCGTGAATTCCCCGATCTTCAAGTCGTAAGTCCGACGCTCTAACCACTAGGTTACAACCCCCTAAGAAATAACACTGAGCAAGTTGTCCATGTTTACTTTCGTTTGACAAACGGGTACTAAAAAGTTACGAAAATGAAAAAAAAACAATTTGAATGCTAAAATTACAGCCGCATTTTATCAGCCAACCTACTGACTTAAAAAACGCAACCTTAGCTACGCATCTGTAATACCTGCTGCAAACAGCAGTGACTGTCACGTGACTGCCGCTTTAATGCCCGCTTATTGACAAGATCGGCGGCGCCCGTAGACGCTGCCAGACAGGGTGAGGACAGGCGGCGCAGCAGCTGCGTTAGCAGCGGTGGCGCCGTTTTCTGGCGATGCTTTGCCGTAAAATTTGCATCGCCCTGTTGCGGCTGCTGTTGCTTGAGCGAAGAAAAAAGCAGGCAACTTTAGATTTTAGCGCACATAATAACAGATGAAAAAATAGGTTAGCAAAAGCGCTACACTACTCACATAAGCATTGTAAGTAGGCGAGAAGCGTTTTGTAATACAATTTATGCATTTGGAACGACAAAAAGGGCATCTTACCTCGCCAGTTAAACAGCTGCTAGACATTCTAATGCCGTAGGTGCTCACTACCACACTGCAGTTGGAGCCACTGCGACCTGATTGGCTGCTGAGCACCTTGAAATGAGTAAATATCAATAGTATGTGCATTAGCATAACTGCTTGATGAGGGACAAAAAATCTGTTTTCTTTTTTGATTAAAAGAAATAATCAGTTCAGTAAAAATCAGACAGTTCAATGAAATGGCGCCCAGTTAAATGAAATGGCGCCCAATTAAATGAAATATGGCGCCTAGATAAATGTAATGGCACCCAGTTAAGAAAATGAGTCCCTAGATTTCCTCACAAATGGCTCACAATGCTCACCCGATCCAAAGCCTTGGCCAGACGGGCCCGATCGACTCCGGCGGCCACTTCAACCGCGCCAACAAAATTTAAACCTGTGGCAACAAAATTGCCGCCGCTGCCGCCAACGCCGCCTTCAGGTTCGGCAACGACAGCGGCGGAAGCGACAACAGTCGTTGGCGGACTCGACAATGTCGACAAGGTCAACGACGACGAGGAGGACGACGGCGGTGGCGGCGGCGATATGGCGGGAGCCGGCGGCAGTAGTGACTGACTGTCGCCATTGCAGCTGGGCTTGGCGGCAGTTGCCAGCGGCAGAGGGAAGACGCCGCGCTCTCTAGTGCGCAGATTGACCCCGGCAGCCCAGCCGTCTGGGTCGACGCGTAGCACAACAATAGGATCGCCTTCGACTAGAGCCAGCTGGTCCGGATGGCGCGGGCAGAACCGGTGGGCTGCCCGATGCGACGGGGTCGGCGTTGGCGACGGCTGAGCAGTCTGGGAGTCGCTGACAGACCAGATTGCCTCCCATTCGGCTGATTTGTAGAATGAGCGGCCGGCTGCTTTGGAGTTTATTAATTATTTATATTTAATTATACTGCCAATATTTTTACGGCATACTGTATGCTTTGCTCCAGCCCTGCTAATCTAACCACTTTCTGAAACACTTCTTAGCACAGTTGTCAACTCTTTTCGCGAGCGTCTACTCTTTTTCAGTAGTTTCTCTGCGCATCCTCTCTTAAATTTTAATTTGGCAGCTAAAAGTTTCTTTTTTTCCTCGGGTTTTGTGGCCTCAAGAGCAAATGGGGTTAAGCAGGAACAAAATGACCCGTTGGAAAAGTTATACAACTGCAGAGGCATAAAAGGTGAACGAGATGCACAAAAGTGGCCTATTTCTTGCATGTTTTGGAAATGTACCTGAGTGCACCTTGTATGCCTAAATGTCACCAATATTTTTGAAGAGGCATGAAAAGTGTAAAATCGGTGAAGTGGTCAGGCAGTAGGTGAATTCTCAATTTTGATTGGTTGCGGCGTTAGGAGCAGTAAAAATGTGTAAGGGGCACTGGAGGTGCGCAAAAGGTGAACAGCAGGCTCACAAGTGAGGCACAGCAGGTGCACGGGAGGTGCAGAAGGGGCACAGAAAGTGCATGAAAGGTGAATCAGAGGTGGGTGTACATGATTCTAATTAAACTACTTCTTTCAAAAGACAATTAAGTCACGGAGTAAATAGGTGCGTACATGTGCATTTCCAAAACCAGCACGAAATAGGCCACTAAGGTGCCTCTTTTGTGCACCTTTCTCACCTTTTATGCCTACGCGGTTGCATAACTTTTCTAATGGGAATTAGTAATAAAAATTAACTGTAAGTTACATACTCGTAATTTGCAGGCACATTAAACATAGAAAAGCTTTATTTACACCTATACTAATCGCTGCTATCCCTTCCTGATTCTGGCCAACCGCGATAGTAAACATTCCCTATACTGATAAGTTCCAATGACTTTCAAATACTGAGGAAAAGTTCCGAAAAGTGATGAAAAGTTTTGCATCAGTGTGGAAAAGTTCCGAATCTTTCCAAAGAATAGTGAGGAAAAGTAGCAAAGAACTTTCGCAAGTTGGAATGCCCCTTGCATTGCTTCTGCACCTAAAGTGCCCACTGTGCACCTTTTGTTCACCTTTTGTGCCTCCAATGCACACTGTACACCTTTATGCACCTCCACCGCGGCGCACCTTTTGTTCACCTTTTACTCCACCAATACCCCCAATTCCTACTCTGTTCACCTTTTGTGCCTCCAATGCACACTGTGCACCTTTAATGCATCCAACTCCCCTATGACACTTGTGCCCCTACCGCCTATTTCATGCCTTAAATTCACCTTTTGACCCTGCAGAGGCACTGAGGTGAACACGCGGTGCACAGTGGAACAAAATAGGCATAAGAGAGGCGAAAGTGAGGCAGAAGGTGCAAAACTCTTCACCTTTTATGCCTACTTTAGAAAATCAAAATCCAACGGGTGAACGTAATACAGACGAAACTCAGCCTAGGGAGCAGGCAGGCCTAATATAGCTCAGCCAATGACAGAGCAGTAAGAAGAGAGGTCAAAGTTTGACGGTCGAAACTCAGCCTAGGTGGACAGACCCCATCTAGCTCAGCCAATGAGAGAGGAGTAAGGACTCGCTTTAGTATTTTGTTATAAAGTCAGACACAAGCGGGCAAGAGGAAATCCTTAAACTGTTTTACGGGCCTGGCTGGAGGGCTGGAGCGCCAACCCTTTTCACTCTGCTCTTTATGCACACGCATTGGATTTGGGTGCAGCTGCCAACAGGATGAATACTCGTAAGCTAATTGAATGTGTTCGCTTTAAGGACAAAAAGCCTGTGGCGAATCTTGCAACTCAGACACTAAAATATCTATCTATTGTTATTTTAGTATCTGTGGTCACGACAGATCAACTTCAATTTTGACACCCTCTATTTTTTCCAAGCTGGAATTTGACAAACGGCGCCTGGAACCCCGCCGATAAAAAAACAAAACTAAGTTTATTTTTTTCTACATTTCAATATTACCTTCCGGAGACTTCTGTTCAGAGCCAGCCAGATCTTCGCCAACTCTACTACACACCGGCATGCTGACTGGCCTAGACGGTGTGCTGCTCATAAAACTGCGCAGCGATTGGCTGACGCTAGTATGACGCAACAGTACAGAATCCACCACTTTGGACGATACTTCGTGCTCCATTTCGTCTAAGCAGTGCCGACAAGGTCTGGCATCAGCTAAGCTTGTACAATCGGCCGCCGGGCTCAACTCAGTCAGCTGATAGAATTGGCGCTGACATCCGGTACAGGTGCGGATAGTGCCGCTGTGGCCTGACGCCTGCTGCTGCTGCTGCTGCGGGGGCCGTTGTTTAGTATTTTGTTAAATTCAACTTTGACTACTGCAAGTAGGCTTACTAGATGATTAGTTCGGGCTGTTCCACCTCTCATACTCCTTCGGCGACATTGACCGCTGAGCACATACAAGAGCGCGGACACGCTCACACAGGGTGTACAGCGGTCCGGACTTTCTAATTGTCAGGCATGTACACTCTCTGTGTCTTTGGGGTTGGCCCTAATAGGTGTGAATCGAACGTGCGTTTATAATCTCCAACATATAGAAGCTGATGGGATGGCTGGCAGTGGAAGAAAAATTAATACAACTCAAAAAGGCAATTTTTCATGCAAAAAAGTTTTAGACAGTCACAATTTTATTACTTTCTTGACAAGGTCTCCGGGAAGTGAGGCAATTTGAATCCAACAAAGTGCGCTAAATATAAAATGCTCCTGTTGCCTACTAACAGTAGGATAAAAACACCAATTTAATTAAGCTAAACTATTCCACTTGTAATCTTCAGTTTCGCCACAGCTTCAATTCGCGATCCTTCCCTCCGCTGGCCACTTTCTGGCCGTCGGGCGACCAATCGACTGCGTAAACTTCGTCAGCGTGGCCGGGCAAATCGTTCACAGGCTTTAAACGATTCTTGCCGCCAGCAGCGCCAATGTCCCACAGCTTTAGGGTGCTGTCGGCGCTAGACGATACCAATAGGCGGCTGTCGGCCGACCAGGCCACCTGGTAGACTCGGCCAACATGGCCAAGCAGGGTGGCCAAGAATTTGCCTGTCCGGCCGTCCCACAATCGGACAGATTTATCAAAACTGGCGCTAGCCAATAAGCGGCCGTCCGGGCTAAATCGGACATCGTTGACCAGCTGCAGGTGGCCGGTTAGGCGGGCCACGGGCCGCTTGTCGGTCTCCGGGGTCCACAGCGTTAGCGTGAAATCGTCGCTCCCTGATACGAGGCGTTCCGGCTGGTCGCGTCTGGGATGGGCGGGAGAATGAAGGGTAAAGTACTTGGTTCTTAGCCAATGGGATGGGGAGCATTATATAATGAGATCGGGAGTATTATCCAATGAGATCGGGAGCATTATCCAATGAGATCGGGAGCATTATCCAATGAGATCGGGAGCATTATCCAATGAGATCGGGAGCATTATCCAATGAGATCGGGAGCATTATCCAATGAGATCGGGAGTATTATCCAATGAGATCGGGAGCATTATCCAATGAGATCGGGAGCATTATCCAATGAGATCGGGAGCATTATCCAATGAGATCGGGGGCATTATATAATCACACTAAGAACCCTAGCAAACTGCATGGAGACTAAACATGATGCTAAGGAAGCCGTAGTCTTCTATTGTCTAATTGCCTAACCTGGCAGCCTCGTAGACTCGCCGGGCCCGTTCGCACAGCTCAGTTCTTGGCGCGCCAATCTCCGGTGCCGGCTTGCCAGGCTCGTTAGCACCAAGCCGCATAGCGTAGTCCGTACTGAGCGCCAGAGTGTTCACCCAGTGCGCGTGCTGCTGCAGGGTGCGGCACAGGGCGCCGTCGTCAGCGCGCCAAACTCGGACTGTCCGATCCCGGCTGCCCGTGTACAGCAGGTCGGTGCCGCCCCAGCGCACCTGTGCAATGGGATGGAGGGTGAGGGTTTTCAAGTATATTGCCTGGACCACGATTTTAATTTATTCATTTTTGATAGTGTCTAAAACTTAGGCATTTGAACATTTGCTTATCAATCTGCCTTCCTACTGTCCTGTCTTAGTGTCTGTCTGTCTGTCTGTCTGTCTGTCTGTGTCTGTCTGTCTGCCAACCTTAGTGTCTGTCTGTCTGCCCGTCTATCCACCTTTCCTATTTATTTAAAATTTTAAAAAATCAACACAGCCCCCAAGTTACTCACCTGAGTCACGGCCTGCTCGTGTCCGCTAATAACCCGGCTAACCTGTCCAACAATGGTGTCCCACAGTATCACAGTGCAATCCTTAGACGCCGATGCCAATAATCTGCACTCAGAATCCAGATGCAGCGGTCGCCAAGCCAAGCTGGTCACCCACTGCGTGTGCCGAGCCAGCGGCCGGCCAATCTGCTTGCCAGTGTCCGGGCACCACAGGCAAATCTGGCCGCGCTTGCAGGCGCTGGCCAGGCGCCGGCCGTCCGGCGACCAGGCAATGCACAGCACCCAGTGCTTGTGTCCCCGACACTCGTGCAAAGGCGTCTCGGTTGACAAGTCCCAGAATCTGACGGCGGCGTCTCCGGATCCGCTGGCCAAATTCCGGCTGTCAGGCGAGAATGCCGCCGATAGGACGGCCTCCGAGTGGCCGGGCAAGCTGGAGGTGCAGCGAGTCACCGGGCGGACACGAAACAGCGCTTGCGGTTGGTAGACTATGCGGAGCAGGCGCTCGTTGACTCGGCCGCAGTCGACAGCGCCAGCTAGACTGGTGGCCACTTCCGCTTCGTCTACGAAAAATCTGGGGTAGGGAATATGTAGGGCGCAGTTAGTCGCAGGTTCGAATCTACGCGCAGCTATATTTAATTTAGGTTATTAATCAGCTTTCATATCCGGCTAAATTTATTTTAGCGCCGCTGAGCACTTATTTTGGAGCCGCAGGCACTCATTTTGGCACCAAAGGCACTCATTTTTGGCGCCATAGGCACTCAATTTGGCACCACAAGTACTCATCTTAGCGCTGCA
Source organism: Macrostomum lignano (assembly GCA_002269645.1). Taxonomy (NCBI): domain Eukaryota; kingdom Metazoa; phylum Platyhelminthes; family Macrostomidae; genus Macrostomum; species Macrostomum lignano. Next base: position 102,321 of record NIVC01002600.1, on the reverse strand, counting down.
GGCACTCATTTTGGCACTGCAGACACTTATTTTGTCGCCGAAGACTCTCATTTTAGCACCAAAGGCACTCCTTCTGGCGCCACAGACACTCCCTTTGGCGCCGCAGGCCTTTTTTGGCACCCTGAAGCAAAAATTCTTGGTTTTCATTAAGCTGCGCATATTGTAGAGCTATTTTGATCACCGGGGGGGGGGGGCGAATCATTTCCCAAAGAATTGACAAGCCCCCCCCCCCTACTAACTCCCTAACGCACTACCTAGCAAAGCATACTACTCACTTATAAATAACTTGATCATCATAATCCCCACTCTGGACTATCAATTGAGCATCGAGTGTCGCCTTTAGATCTGCTACTGTAGATCCCAGCAGAGCCTGCAGGGGCGGCCCAGCTTCCTCGCCAGTCTCGCTGACAAACTGCACAAGCACGGCGCGATCTTCTCCATTGTCGTCATTGTCATCAGCTGTGCTGGACATTGTTGCTGCAAACAGGCCAAATTTTAGGTGCTAGACTAGAAGAAATAGCAGATAGGATCCGAAATCAAGAGAAATTTTCTGCTTTTAATAATTGTAAGTTTTTATATAGAAAAACATTAATTTTTAGGGTAAGAAAAAGTGGCTAAGTAAAGTTTTGGCTTTAGAATTGTGAAGCAGATACAGTCAGCTACAAGAGGTTCTGGACATTGAAACTAGGCAAGTTGAAGCTTCAGACCATTCAACACTAACACTGGCATATGTAGAAGCTGTGTATACAATGGGTGCCTCATTTTCTCACTCACTTCAATGGAGGCACTAGTCGTGGTGTGCTAGACATAGGTGATGTTTTCATGGGTAACAAAACAGATCTATTAGCTTGATCTAGACACTAAATGCTAATCAACTGTCTGCTGCTTCAATGGCAAGTTTTCACCTATGAAATTGTAGATAGAGTGCTAACAGGCTTTTGACAACCTTTTTTCTCAAAAAACTGATTAAATTGCAAGTGGTATTGTAAAACGAATAAACTATGAGCACAATAGTATACTAGCATCTGTCTCCCAAAGGTGATTATAATAGAATTATCAAATATAACTGCTGCAATACCTGCCTGCACTATGACAATACCAATATATACACTATTAAGGACTATTGATTTCTTTGCTAGCAGCAATATCAAGATTATTCTTCATCCTGGTTACATGGTGGACCTGGGTCTGGAATATCTTTTTTGTCTTGAAGGTAAAAGAGCAACTATTAGATAACTGACTTTTGATTCTATAAGTCACTATCATAGACCATATCAACATGCTAATGGATTTATAAAATTTGATTTGTTTTAATTTGTTAAAAACTGTGAATTTGTTTTGCTAAACATTATCTAATAAAATTCTACCTGATTATTCTATAAAAGTAGCCATAACTAACTAACCTATCTAAAATAAACAGTTAACTTTTTGAGCCTTTTGAGAAATTCAATCTTTAGGACCCTAGTCTTTTAAGTTTGTGTATTACCAAGGCATAAAGCCCAACAAAGATTATAGTGCATAAAGCACAAGATAGGAGAAGCCTTAAAGGCTTGGAATTGGGAAATTGAAATTAAGGCTTAAAATAGGGCAATAGAAGCCATAAAAGATTATTATAGGTGTTAGAAATGAGGTAAATAGGCATAAGGAAATAAGAATACAAAACTTATAAAGGTATTGACAAGATTGAGGCTTGAGGCTTATTGCTAGACACACTTGACCCCAGAAAAAGCCATTACTTTTAGGATATACTAGTGCATTAAGCCTTCCTAAAGGCATTTAAATTAAAATTCAAATATTGAAAGCATGAAAAACATTTTTTTGAATATTTTACCTAATTCCAGATTGATTTTTGCATTTTTCAAATTTTATATATATTTGATTACTTGCCACTGAAAAGTTGCCACTCTATGCACTAGTGAGCAATGTCTCTTGGATTATTATTCTATAAGTAAAAGATACAAAAAAACTGATTGGGTAGCTTTAATCCATCTAACAAAACCTTGCACATTGTATCTTCCCACTTTATTCCTTAACTCAACCTTACCGCAGTGTAGCAAGTGTTGCCATTACAAAGATGGAGAGACTACTTTCAAAAGAGACAAATAGAAATCTTCCATGATGGCAAATTTTTTATGTTGCTGAATATATATAAGAACACTATGGCACTAAGCCTTTAATAGTAAGTATTCAAATTAAAAGTTCTAACATTATAAGCATTAAAAACTTGTTTTCAAATATTTGGCCCACTTACAATTGGTATAAATTTGATATACCAATTTTCCAAATGAATTTGAATTAATTAGGCCTATTAGATAGGCCTATTCATTGCCTCTAACTGCAACTGTATTACCTAGTATTGTGTATTCATAAAATAAGACAAACAAGATCAGAGCAGTTTAGGGGGTTGATAAATTGCAGGCTACCTTTTTACCCCCTCTTATATATACCCACACTTTTATTAATTGTCTATTAATTGTAAACCATAATAAAATTAAACAAACCCTACCATTTATAAGCTTATTATGCTACACAAAGGTCATAAAACTCATTTAGCTTTATTCTTAATATTATATCCTACACTATACATTGGCCAAGGTCAAAGAAGCCTAAATGGTTGAACTGAACAATTTAATTAAAAAACAATGCACCCATTACAAGCATTGAAAAATCATTTTTTGAATATTTGATCCACTTTCTATTCAAAGCTATTTCTCATTCAATCTGCTATTTGTTTGATAGACTAATAGACAAATAGTGCAAAATTACTATATAGATCTATTGGCATATTTGGTCTGCTTGAATCCTAAAAAAGTTATATTTAGCAATGCAATAGCATATAAAAAAGTAATATAAAATGCACTTTGAAAAAAGGTACAAAGAATCTAGTTTCTATAACAAAAGGTAGAACATTTCAAAGAAAAATGTAAGCAGTTGAGAGGTGATGGGAATATTTAAACAAATAAATAATAATAGTAATTAAATTTGTTAATGCTTTTATAGAATTTAGATAAATCAACTAGAACTTTATATAATTGCAAGTTTTTATAAATGAGAAAAAGACACAACACCTATTTTGTTATAATGTGCATATAAGATATCAAACATAACAATAGAAAAAGGTTTTTTATTGTTGCAATGCAAAAGTAAAGTTGTATAATTGTAAAACTTTGGACTTGGTATACTTGATATTGACCTGGACAAAGTCACATTTCTAATTTTTGGTATACTTGGCATATAAACTATGGGCTCATGACAGGACTCTAGTTACAATTAGGCCCTGCCCCAACCTTTGATTTTTAATTTTAAACACAAAAATACTTGAGCTGATGAATGAACAATGAGGACCAATATTACTAGCTTAGTTTTTAAAAGGATAAATTAAGAGTTGTAGGGATTCTAGTTTCGTTCAACAATTAATTAATTGCATATTTTAGCAAGACAATTAAGAGGATCATTAAATTTAAAAGTATTAATAGGCCTATGCCTATGCCAATGGCAATGCAAGCAATAGGCCTACTTCTTACTGTCACAGTTGCTAGGCCTAATAATTAATGAATAGGCCCTAGACCAACTTGAAATAGGCATACTTTCAAATAACTTGTCTTCTATTCAATACTGACAATAGGCATAGTCAAAATGGCATAGTAGGTAAAAATAAGGTAAGTAGGGTAAGTAGGTGACTGTAGGTCTACTTGAAAATTTTCAATTCATGCTAATTGCTAACCAATACTTAAACTTGAAGTGTAGACAAAACTTCTATATTAACATCACGTGTTACTACGCACTAAACTTTCCTTTACTCTTTTTGAGTGATTGCAAAATACTTAACAATAAATGTATATCAAATGCATCAATTAATTAACATTGCTCAGGATTACTGTAATAGTCACGAAGCCCGCTTTATTTTTAGTTATGGTTTTAATTTTTTCTTAGAAAACTTTTACACAAAAACAAATTACAATATGCAACAGACAATCAGGAATGTAATTGTGTTCCGGCCTTTTGCTTGTTAAATATGTGAATGAGATTCATATGCATAATATTTGAGGTAGCTATAAAATATAAATTCGAATAAAATTTAAACAATTAGTGCTCATCATCACTCGTCATGGTCAGCAGCAGCAGCATGTAGAACTTGTTGTTTGATGTTGTATTGTTGTTTACCATAAGGGCTGAGGGCTTAAGTAAGTTATCGAAGCTTTAAATTAAGAAAGCTAGGCCACTATAAGTTAGGCCTACTATAGTTAATTAGGCCAGGCCTAGGCCTACTGTAACTTTCTAAAGTTCTTAATGTTGTAAACTTCCTTCAATATAAAGTAAAGCACTATTTCGAACTATAAAATGGTGTAGGCCTAGGCCTTTAGTACAGAGTCACAGACGCAGAAGTAGCAAGTAGGCTAGGGACTACACTAGTGCAGGGCCTACGTCAACTTAGTTTAATTAATCAGTAGGGTCGTAGGGATTGTATTTACTTTAGTTAGGGGCCTACAATCAATCTAGTGACTGTCATTTTAGGCCTAGGCCTAGTGCTAATATGGTGCAATATGAGTATGTGTAGGCCCTAGGCCTATTATTATTTTGTTTTTGTCTACACTAGATAGGCAGTATCAGGCAATTAATTAGGCAATAAGAGGATATGACAATATATGATCTAGTGCATACATGCCCAACCTCAAAATTTCACCCATCTGGTGCAACTTAGTTTTGTCCAGATTTGTTACTTACCTATGCACTACCACACTAAAAGACTGGGGAGGGGGGTAAGTTTCCAGATGTGCCCAAACAGAAAGTTAGAGAGAAAAAAACAGTTATGAAGGCTAAGCAATAAGTTTCTGGATGTGCATAGGCCTAGTCATACATGCGCAACAGTCGGCCGAGTCGGCCGATCCGGCCGACTGATTTGGCAGCCAACCAAGGAAGTCGCAAAAATGCCCACCCAAAAAATACCCACGCAGTAGTACTAAGTAGCTGACGAGGCATTTTTGCCTGATAAGACAGTCATAGTTACTCCCGCCGTTTACCCAAAGTTGCGTTAATTTTGCTTTAGGGTTTTTTTACATGTAAGTCGCATTTTTGGCCAAAAACTACGTCGCATTTTTGTTAAAACTAAGTCGCACGGCCGACCGAATTTTGGACGTTGCGCATGTATGGGCCTAGTTGAGAGGCAGCTGACAAAATCTGACACCATAAGTGTCAAGCGCATTATATAAGTATATTGTTTGTAAAGTTTCAGACACACTAGTCATATATAGCCAGTGCAACACCCAAACCAAGCTAACATAGGCCTACCTACCCTATCTATCAAATTCACAAAGGAGCTCAAAAGGAGTCAATTTAGAGCAATGATTTATTACAATTTTAAAAGTGGTTTATGGTAGCAAGAAAGTCTTAAGTGATTGCAAGAAGCTTTTGGAGATGAAGCACCATCTAGATCTATCATTTTTGACTAGTTTGCTAAATTTCGATGCAGCAAACAGAGTCTAGATGATGAAGAGCGCAGCGGCTGGCCTGTCTCTGCAACAACCAAGGATAATGTTGCTGCTGTCTGGGCCATGGTTGAAGATAATGTCCAAGTGACTATGGTCTAGATAGAGGCAGAGGTGGGCATCTTATCAGGATCTATTAGGATAATCCTGCATTCACAGCTAAGGGTAAAAGGATAAATAATAAATCTAAGCAAGATTTCTGCACGCTAGGTGCCTCATAAGCTGACTCCAAAGTAGAAAGAGGCTCAGGTGACCTGGTGCCGCACCATGCTTGACAGATTCAATGAAGATAGCTCAAACTCAGTCTGGGATATTGTCAGTGGTGACGAGTTCTGGATCTATAGTTTCGACCTATAGACTAAGCAGCAGTTGGCCCAGTGGACTCCAGTTGGTGGCATCCTACCATCCAAGCTTCAGCAAAAGCACAACATGGCAAAGCAGATGCTATTTTTTGTGGCAAAAACTGGTTATCTAGCCATAGTTCCACTCATGCAGCAGCGCAAAGTCACTGGTAACTGGTATGCCAAGGTTTGCCTGCCAGAAGTGCTAAGTGCTCTCTCTAGGCATCGCCCAAGGACTCAAGCTTAGGGCATCCTTCTCCATCATAACAATGCCCCAGCCCACATGGCTCGACAGGTGGCGGAGTTCCTGACCAGAGAGTGAATTCAAGAGCTTGGTCATCTACCCTACAGCCCTGACCTGCCCCCTTGCAACTTTTTTGTGTTTCTACAAATCAAGTGCAAGATGCATAGGATCTGCTATGGATCGCCAGAAGCTGCAATGGAGGCTTTCATCTGGCATGTGGAGAAGGTGCCTGCTTATAATTGGTCCAGCTGCTTCAGCAAATGGTTTGAATGCATGAAAATTTGCATTGAATCTGCTGGAGAGTACTTTGAAAAGATGTAACTGCGCATGCAAGAGTGAAAATGATGCTATTTACAGGGTGTTACAACAGTTGAAGCATGTGTGATGACAAGAAATTGAGTTGGACTTACAAGTTTGCTAAAACCATGGGCAAGAAACAATTTCTTCCAATACCATTGTGCTGCACACAAATTAGAGCCTTCTATGTATCATGTCTTCTAAAATTTGCCATATATACAATGCCTAGATGACAGCCAAAAAATCTCCCAATTGCAACTTAGTTCTTCCTGATTGCAACTTAGTTCCTCCCAATTGCAACTTAGTTCCTCCTGATTGCAACTTAGTTCTTCCCGATTGCAACTTAGTTCCTTCCAATTGCGACTTAGTTCCTCCCAATTGTGACTTAGTTATTCCTGATTGCAACTTACAAGCTAGTTCCTCTTGATTGCAACTTAGTTCCTCCTAATTACAACTTAGTTCCTCCCAATTGCAACTTATTTCTTCTTGACTGCAACTTAGTTCCCCCAATTGCAATTTAATTTTCATTTTGTACATGACTTTTCTTGCCTTTTTCTCTTTTCTTTCCTTTCTCTTTCTCTCTCCTCTTTCCTCTCTCTTCTCCCTCCTCTATTTTCCTTTTCCTCTCTTTTTTCCCCAATTTTTTTGTTTTGTGTTTTCGATTTTGCGACTTACCTTGGCCAGCAGCCATTTTACCTATCCAGTTCGGATGGGTTGGACAGGTGTTGGGCATGTATGATCCAGTGACAATCAATTTAGCAATAGTCAATCTAGCAACAAGATATAATACAAGGCAAATAAGCTAATAAATTAACAATTTAGGCTTAGCATTTATACAGATTTTTTAAGCTATACTAGGCCCTGTTATTATGTTTATTGATATTAAATTTTGCAAGTGTTTATCTATGCAGAATTTGTTAAATAATAAAATAGTTACAACTATATTGTATTCTCCTTTGTATTTTTAGTATAGCAAATGCATGAAAATTGCAATGGAATTACCATTTTTTGGTTCTTTGATTTTCAAATATTGTTAAAAGTAAAAATAATCTTAATGATTAGGACCTAATTGCTTAAAAGCTTTATATTTATATAGTTTATATGCAGCAACAAATATAAATAACTAAAACAAGTCCAATTTATAAGTAATATACATGTTGTAGGGGTTTGCTTCCCTCTTTTAGCTATTCTACTAATGCCAACAAGTTGTAATGGGCTAAAGCTTCTCTCTATTAAAAATCCTACTGAGGTCACTAAAGTTGTAACATGGCTTAACTTCTGTCTTTATAATTGTTGGTAGCTGCCACCAAGACTATTCTATTAATAAATTATGAGTTTATTATTTTTAGAATAACTCTAAAAATGTTTCTTAGAATTAGTCTGAGTATACATCTAAGTAGTTGTCTGAGTATTATTCTTAGTATTATTCTTGGTATACAAGCTGTGTTCTACTGTTATTATGGCCTGAGCAGTGTATTAGCTTACTGGTAGATGTATTGCATGTACTTTCAGTCCTAGATATTACCAAGATCAGAGGGTCACAGCCTCCAGTTATTCTTGCTTGTATCAATTTAGGATCTACTTTGTATTCTCCTACTACTTAACACTTCTGCCTCTCAGTAGTAGTATATACCATATATGCTTTGGTCTATTTCACTTTACTTTGCAAATAATTAACTCAGAAAACAATCTTCAATAACATTTACTTGGTACTCTTACTATTTGATACTGGCCTTCTTTTTTTAAGGAACCACAATATGCAAGGTAGGTCTCTCCTCTGCCAAAAATGCTTCTATTTATACTAAAATTTACTGCTAGTTTAAACAAAAATTAGCTTGTATAAAATATTATGAAAAATGTGTTTTATAACAAATGTTTTCCTAGATTTGGCACACATTCAAAATAAGTTATACAATTATCAATTTTGTAAAAGAATTGGGAGGGGCCCTATACATATATTATATTTGTATTATATAATAAATAGCTAAAAAAAATTTAACTAAAAGATAAAATTTCTTTATCACAGTAACTTACATAAGGAATTTAGGATTGACATATCTTAGATTAGAATAAAAATGTTATATACATGTAGAAAACATTACATACATAAGGAGGAGGGCAGATTCTAGAGGATAAAGACCCGGGAAAGGAGGTGGAGAAGTGGCTCTGTTTTGGCAAAAATTTGCTTGCTCTCCCCTTTGATTCTTTTTTGGTCTTTGCCTAAAAGGGGCAACTGCCACCCCTCCCCTTGATTGCACCACTAGAAGCCAAATAGGCCTATCTTAAGCCTTAAAATAGGCTAGGTATAGAAATTTTTTGTCTAAATTAGGTTTGCATATAATTACCAATTATACTATTATTATATTGTCTATAGTATTATATTGCCATATTAACCATGGCATACATAAGAAGCTTAATATTAAAATTTTAAATAGTTGTTTTTTGTTTCAATATGTTTTATTTGATCTTTACTATGTGACTTTACTTTTTAGTTAATACATAGGCCCCTAGTGATTTTTAATTTTTTTGTTTGTTGGCAAATGAATAAGTTAAAGTTATAACTAAAGTTAAAGTTAAGTTATAATTGATTCCAAAATTTCATAGTTAATTTAAATTTAGATAGTTATTGCTAATTTTCTATATAGTACAACTATAATATTGCCTAGATAGGTTTTAATGAAATAGGACAAATGTATAATAATTAAGCCTAGGATTACTAAATATTATTTATAAGAAATGAAAAAGAATAAAATATTATTGATTAGGAGGCAGGGGGGTTGTGTGCACCCTGGCACACTTTAAGCAACACACAACCGGCACAAGGCACACAACTGGTGAGAGGCACAACTGCCCACTCCGCCAACTCCCCTGAGCAGGCATACAAGCGCGTGGATACATATGCAGGCACATACTCACACAGGAGTGTACAGCGGCCCTAACTTTATTTTATCGTTAGGCATGTACACTTCACTGTGCCTTGGGGGGGTTGGCTCTCAAGGCCATTAATTGCACAAGCAGAGCCAAGCCGAGATTCCAATTCAGCCCCAAATTAATGTGACTGCACTTGGAATCGAGCCTGGGTTGCTGGCATACCAGAGCAGCTGTGCTACCGCTGGGCTATGGCCCCCCCATTATAAAGGTATAATACTTTGTAAATCTGATTAAGAAAAAGAAATGTTGTTTCTTTTATGCATATTATAAGAATTAATAATGCTAAAATTAAATTGACATGCAGTAAATGCATATGAAGTCATGTGTAAATGCACATGAAGTAAATAATATATGCAATATTCATTTCCAACTATCATTGGTTAATATACAATGAGATAGCCTAACTAGTTAAATATTTGTATTAAGCCCTGATTAACATTTAGGTTTTTTTAGCCATAAAGCTAGATATTATATAAGTGTGGACCCATCATATTAAATACACCTAGGCTAACCAAATTATGAAATGTTAATCTATTCAAATAAAGCAAGCTTATGATCTTTATCAGTGGCTATGAACTATTAGAGAACTCATTTTTCAACATTGTGGGACAAAATTCAAGCAACAATCGCTTGAATACACCTGCCATTCCATTGCAGCTGTCATCTTAATTCTTTTGACAAGGTGTTGAAAAAATTGGTTTTAAAGAAAAAACCAATTGAAAAAAAACAATTGTTTAAATTAATACAAAGTTTTTTATCCAATCAGTGCCATAAAAGTTGCCTCCCAACGACACATGGAGTTTCATGTTACTTGCGGCAGGCACAAAAAGCTGGTATCTGTCAACTGTCTTAACAGCTTAGAATCGGCCATCTGCAGTCGTTTCAATGTTCGCCAGCCGCTGCTGTTGCAGCGCTGGCATGACGCCTACGCTGACTGGCTTGATGTCGAATTTCCAATAGCTGATGATAATGAGCTGCAGGCTAATACACGGTTATTGGCTATACCACTGACACCTCCGCCGTCAACTTCTGCTGCTTCTGCCGCTACCTCATTTGTTGTTAGCACCAACAATCATAACAGTAATGAGGCTTTAATAGAATGCGATGACTCGTTGCCTAGCGATACTGCTTTATCTTCCTGTCTGCCGCAGCAGCAGCAGCAGGCTTCGCCGCCTCCGCCATTGTCAGTGTCGCTTTCATTGCCATTGTCTCTGCTGCCGCCGCCGCCACCGCCTCCGCAGCAGCCGCCGCATCAGGTGACGGTGTCAACGCCAACGCCGACTCAATCGCCAACGCCGTCCGTTGACTGTTCAGCACCGGCCTCGGCCGACCAGCCTAGCAACTGGCCATCTCCATTCGTCATTCCCGTTGACCGGTTCGACCCGTCATTATCGGCCGCCGTGTTCAACGCCGGCGGAGGCGGGGCGCTCAGCCGGGACGAATTGACCCGCCTGTTGGATATTCTGTTCCAGCAGATTCGCCAGTACACCTTCTATCCAAAGACCAGTCAGTACGCCGAGGTGGCCGAAGCTCTTCTGTCGCTTTATCCTCAACTGGACGAAGGCCTGCCACCAGAGGACGCCTTGTCGCTTTGGAAGAATCGGCTGAGTCAAAAATTTCGCAACTGTCGCAAACGCGGTGTTGGTTTCACCGACGAGGAAAAGGCTCGATTCTATGCCCGAAGGCCTCCAACCGCCGCCTCCTCAGTCGCATCGTCTAGTGGCAATATAAAGCGAATTAAACTCGCTAAGAGCTCTTTCACGGCAGCAGCAGCAACAGCAGCAATTTCTATCGAACCGTCGCCATCGTCAGAAGAAGTTGACGATTACGATGGTCGCTGCGTTGTTAATTATCCGACTAATTGCACAGCAGGTGGCGCCCAGGGCGCTAAAATTGGCGGAAGCGAGGACAATAATGCGGCATTCGGATCGGAGTTTCGAAATTCTGAATTGCTGAACGGTATCGGAGCGTTTGGTCTGTGAGACTGCTAGCGAGCGAGTTAATTATCAAATAATCAGCGATGCCATTTTCTATAGAAATGATTAGGCATCTATCTATGGGAGTCCCAAAAAAGCTCACCATTTTACGAGTAATTGACTTCTGTTAGGCACTCTCACGCTCTGGTCTCCAGCTGCGCGGCATACTGACATTAAGCATCTGTTTTGGGTACAGGTGCTATATGTTTTGTAAATGAGCAGAAGCAAGCTTTGCACAGAGAACTGAAAATCATTGACAACAAATTTTCGTCATTGTTAAGTTAATGATTCGTGGCCAGGTCTTAGCATTTAAACGAGAGAGGGAGAGATTAGGTAAATTCTTCGTCAGGGCAAGTGAAAAGAGAGAGAGAGAGAGAAAGAGAGAGAGAAGCGACATTATACACTATTGTAATTTTTTACGATATGCGTAGTGCACGGGTCTGCAAACTCTGGCCTGCAGGCTAAATGCGGCCCTCGAAGCCTCTCCGAGTCTCTATCCAGTCGTGGGGTCCTTTGAAACTTCATGATAGCAATCCGGCCGGCTCAAGGTTTGTGTCTCTTCTCAGCTCTTTCGCCTCTCTCCCATCTCCCTTTTCTCCTCTCCCCTCTCCTCTTCTCTTCCTTTATCCTCTCTCCGCTCTCCTCTCTCCCCTCTCGTCTGCTCTCCCTCTCTCATCTCTCCCCTTCGTCTCTCATCTTCCATCTTTTCCCTCCCCTATCTCTCGCCTCTTCTCTCATCTCTCATCTATTCCCTCTCCTTTCCAATCCTCACCTGGCCCGCAGCCATTAGCTGGATTTTCTATTTGGCCCTTGAGGTAAAGTTTGCTGACCCCTGGCCGTAGTACAAGTGGGGAATAATAGCCATACAAATACTTAATTAGGTAACTATGGCTCAATCTGTATAACTAAAGCTATTCAATATATTCTAATTGTCATTTATTTGTCTAATTCACATATACTAGTATAGCCAGATGTGCCAATTGCGAAAATGTACCCATCTAATGTAATCTTTTTGACTAGAGTTTTTGAAGCTGAAAAAATCTCCTCTGGCTTTCTACAAGCTAGCTCATTAAATTAGCATCTTCATTCTGTTTTACCGACTCAAGACGGAGAAAAGAGGTGGCGCCCCAGCCCCCAGCAGAGCCGATGAACAGTTGAGCTTCTTCTTGCCCGCTTGTGTTTGAATTTTACCTCTTCTCCTTACTGCTCTCTCATTGGCTGGGCTAGATTGGGCCTGCCCCCTAGGCTGAGTTTCGTCCGTCTTAACTTCGACCTCCTTACTGCTCTCTCATTGGCTGGGCCAGCCCCCTAGGCTGAGTTTCGTCCGTCTAACTTCGACCTCTTCTCCTTACTGCTCTTTCATTGGCTGGGACTGCCCCCTAGGCTAAGTTTCGTCCCTCTAACTTCGACCTCCTCTCCTTACTGCTCTCTCATTGGCTGAGCTAAATTTGGCCTGCCTAACCGTTTCATAAGTTATTTAATTCTGGGTTTCTTTAAGCTAAGCGTCAGAATCGCTGCCATTTAGTAATTTTAGTTCAAATTAAGCCATTTTTTCTTAAATCTATCGCATACCCACAAACAACTCATTTTTAGTATATGAAGTTTTCATTTTTAGTATATTTGATATTTAGAAGCCGTCTGGTATCAAGCCAAAAAGTTTAAAATCGATTAAAATGTCGACATCCCTACCCTGCCCTACCCTTTACACTGCTGAGCCCCTCTAACCCACAGAAATTGCAGAAGTCTGCAGACTCCCATACTTACAGATTACTCGAATTTGATAATTGATACAAGACTTGAAATCCTAAAAATCTTTAACAGTTATAAAATTTTTGATACTGCGAATGAAATATGAATTAAAAAATAGGGAACTTAAATTAAATAGCATCCACGTTTCCTAACAGGGTGTCAAAATGAAAATTTATGTGTTCTGATAGACACTAGCTGTGACACTAAACGGCCTATTTTCTCCTTATGGGAATTATAACAAGTTTATTATTTTTTACTATAAAATGAAAGTTTTTAAATAAAACATTTCTCTGTTTGTTTGCGCGAGTATTTTACTTTTGTCGTTCAGGTCCACTGTGTGTCAATTAATAACTTCGTATAACTGTTATCCTATTGTAACGCAACGTCATTATTATTTAGTATTGTTTATTATACTTGGACTTATGTATACTATTTGTTTTTTTCTTAGCAAATCTTGTCATTTTTGTCTAAGTCTCATTTTTTCATTCGAGTCGAGTATTTCAAATTGAATTTTTGTGTGTTTATTCGAATTTATCGAATTATATCAATTTATAACTGTATTTTTCCTTTCTCGCTACTTGTGCCGCGCTTGTATAGTAGTCAAAATAGCACATTACCCGGAATTTCTTTTGGCCATTTGGCGCTATATCTCAGCACTACTCTGTTAGTGCTTAATGAACACTTTTTTCTTTTCTATATTGCATTTTCTGTTGTTGAACGCGTCTCAGTGTAGTTTTTGTTCGATTCTTTTCTGTTAGGACTTCAATAAAAGTACAATATCTATAATCATTTCTTGGTAGCCAATTTGTTCACTTATACAAGTCGCTATTGCGTACGAGTACCAATAAGGTAAATGCCGCTGTCTTGCTAAGTTAAACGTCTGTCCGATCTAGTATAACTGTGCTGTAGGCCTATTGTGCATTTTCTAATTTGTTTTCACCTTTTCTGTCACTGTTTAACTGCCTGTATTAGACTTTTTGCGTACTGGTAAAGCGTGGAATATATTATAATAACAATGTGGTGCAAGGTACCATTGTCAGTCAATGGTAAGGGCAATCAGATTCGGTATGGACTTGCAATATCGGGTTGGGCTTTTCAATGATCAGTATTCATTATTATACAATAATTGCTAATGTATCTACGTGCAACCTCTGATGCTTATTAGTGTCGCAATCTCTTTCTATTGTCAACTTTTTCTCTTCTGTTTGACTTTTTATTGGCTGTGCAATTTTTCTATGGGGAATTGCGGCCTGTTGTTAGACTTGTTTTTAGTCTATATATTGCGTTTCTTATACTCTTGTCTAACAAGACTTATCAAAGTAAATTTGCATATGGCTGGGATAAAATGCTAGTCTATCATTTTTGCATGCATGACCATAGTGGCAACAGTAGTCCATGGCTTCTTATGACCATAGTGGCAACAGTAGTCCATGGCTCCTTATGACCATAGTGTCAACAGTAGTCCATGGCTCCTTATGACCATAGTGTCAACAGTAGTCCATGGCTCCTTATGACCATAGTGTCAACAGTAGTCCATGGCTCCTTATGACCATAGTGGCAACAGTAGTCCATGGCTCCTTATGACAATGACAGAAGTAGTAGTATGTGTCCGTTTGATTATGATTAAAATCGTAGTCCGCCTATGACGATAGTGGTATGAATCCAAGTAACCATAATGGAAACCGCAGTTACTTTTATTAATTCTGTCTGAATGCCAAACATTATTCTTGTTAAGGTCTAGTTACTATGCTGTCCCTACTTTAACAGGTTCGTCTAGATGAGTTTGTCATTTTCTTTGAGAACCATGTGATTTATCTGTTTTACTGTTCCGTGCTTTTGTTAAAATTTCATATACAAGTGTAATTGGTATAGAGCCAAGTGTATTTGTGAGTCTACAGAAAAATACTATTTATTATTTCAGTATCCTCGTATGCTCTTATCAGCAAACTTATCTCATTCTCTTGTTTTCAATTTTCCTGTGCTATACTGTGCGCTCTGTTAAAAATCAAAAGTTTTTCTATGTTGGTGTACACCTATTCTATCTGATGTTAAATTTGTTTTGGCTTTGATAATTTCTATTCTTTTCCTAATTCGGGAGGTGTGTTTAATTCCTAGAATTGCATCAATGTCGCATTGTCCTTTAACTAATCCGGGAATCATCTTTAAACCATTCCGTCAGTCATCCTTAACCGATTCCAGCAGTCATCCTTAAACCATTCCAGCAATCATCCTTAAACCATTCCAGCAATCATCCTTAAACCATTCCAGCAATCATCCTTAAACCATTCCAGCAATCATCCTTATTAACCATTCCAGCAGTCATCCTTAACCGATTCCAGCAGTCATCCTTAACCGATTCCAGCAGTCATCCTTAAACCATTCCAGCAATCATCCTTGACCGATTCCAGCAATCGTCCTTGACCGATTCCAGCAATCGTCCTTGACCGATTCCAGCAATCGTCCTTGACCGATTCCAGCAATCGTCCTTGACCGATTCCAGCAATCCTTGACCGATTGCAGCAGTCATCCTTGAACCTTGAAGTTGAAGTCTTTGAAGTCATTGAAATCCTTGATGCAATTGTATCTTTGAGTGAAACACTGAAACGTTTATAAAAACCAGCTTATGCTTAATAAGCTAAGGTAAAAAAGGGTCCTTGATATGCATAAGGTCATTGTTAATTTCGTAAACAAGTATTGATCCTTTAGTTAGCGACATAAGACCTTATGCTAGAAATAAACCATAGCTACTCGTAGCGGACAATAAAGCAGCATTTATTGCTATTTCCGCTACAGCTCGCCTTTAGAAATCTCGCGCCTGAGTGTTAGCCCGGTAACGCGCTAGAGATGAACGGAGGAGTAGCTGAAGCCGTCTCAGACGCCAACGCCAGCAACAGCACCAATAATGGATGCCGTCTCTACCTGGACGATCTAGTAGTTCGACTGGATCGCGACAGGCGCTACGCCGATATCGGCATAGTGGAGGTTGAAGATTACGAAGACGCACCGTCGGAGGAGCCACGGCTTAATCCATCTGTTGACTGGCTGTGCAGCGGCGCTACCGGCGAGCTCGACCCAACTCAGGTTGCCGCCACGCCAGCCGATTTTAGTAACCATAGCGGCGCCGAGCCTGTTGTTAGCATTGTTGATAGAGCCTTCTCGACTGGCGACGCGGTCAGATGGGCCAACGACGAGGCTGGACAAGCTGGCACTGTTGAGGCCACGCGACGCCAGTGCCACCTGTACGTGCCCGGCTATAGCAGGTTGATTGCCGGGGTCTCGGCTGATCGCATCCTGTGCGGCAATGTGAGTCTAGCTCAGATTATTCAATTCGTTTATTGGTAGTTCGACCATCCAGTGTACGCTTTGAATTTCCCATCGCACATGCTAGGATTTCCCATTGTACATGGTAGGATTTACCATCGTACATGGTAGGATTTCCCATCGTATATGGTAGGATTTCCCATCGCACATAGTAAGAATTTCAATTTGTACATGATAAGATTTTTTTGCACATGGTAGGATTTCCCTTTGTACTGGTACATAGTGAGATTCCCAATCGAACTCGTACATGGTAGGATTTCCCTTTGTACTGGTACATAGTGAGATTCCCAATCGAACTCGTACATGGTAGGATTTCCCATCGTACATGGTAGGATTTCCCATCGTACATGGTAGGATTTCCCATCGTACATGGTAGGATTTCCCATCGTACATAGTAAGAATTTCAATTTGTACATGATAGGATTTTTTGTACATGGTAGGATTTCCCTTTGTACTGGTACATAGTGAGATTCCCAATCGAACTCGTACATGGTAGGATTTCCCTTTGTACTGGTACATAGTGAGATTCCCAATTGAACTCGTACATGGTAGGATTCCCCATCGTACATGGTAGGATCCCCTATCGTACACGTTAGGGAAACGCTATAGTGGTTTTGGAAGACAGAGTTAAGTGTCTTGCTCAAGGACAAATTGTTCCAGTTGGATCGGGAATCGAACCCCCGACCTTCAAGTCGTGAGTCCGCCGCTCTAACCACTAGGAAGTTTTAAAAAGAAACGAACTCCCTTGCCTTTGATTGACAGTTCATTGACGAACTCGGTCGCCAATCAGTCCAGTACGACGGCTGGTACGGCTCTGTGCAGTCCATTTCGCGGGAACTGGTGGAACTCAAATTTGTCGACGGCTCCGTGTAAGCTGCTTGCCTCATTATTATTTGCTGTTTAATATTCGAATACGCAACTGGCTACTTAGATTAAGTAGCTTCTTTTTTCAGCATGAAGAAGCTTAATTACGAGTATTTGAAACTTAAAATAGCTAGCATTTATGACCCCCTCTTTTACATTCGCGATAATAACTTATGCTAGCGGAATAGTTCGACTTTTATATAGATTTTTATTGCATCTGATTTATAATTCATTGATTTTGCTAAACCCGCCCACACAACTCTGTGAACTGAGTGATCAAAGATTTTTTTCGAAATTTATTGCCTGCAATTAATTTATGGTTGCATTGAGAAGAGAAATCTCACGATCTTTCTTATTTAATATTAATTATTGAATTTGAATCTTTTTAATTTCCTGTCGCCTCTGTAATCTTAGCCGTCTGGTACTCAGCTGGGAGTCTCGGAAATGAATTAATGTGCATGACAATTGTGTTAGGGACTTTTGTAGGATTTAATGAAAGTCATTAATTTGGTCTCTGTGGAGCAATGCTAACCCCATACTCGTAATTCATGTAGGTTCCTAATACATCAGCATTCGGGGCACTGCAGGGTCCTCACCTTCATATAGCTGGTCATTGTGCAGGGTCCTCACCTTCATGTAGCTGGTCATTGTTCAGGGTCCTCAGCTTCATATAGCTGGTCATTGTGCAGGGTCCTCACCTTCATATAGCTGGTCATTGTGCAGGGTCCTCAGCTTCATATAGCTGGTCATTGTTCAGGGTTCTCAGCTTCATATAGCTGGTCATTGTGCAGGGTCCTCACCTTCATGTAGCTGGTCATTGTGCAGGGTCCTCACCTTCATGTAGCTGGTCATTGTTCAGGGTCCTCAGCTTCATATAGCTGGTCATTGTGCAGGATCCTCAGCTTCATATAGCTGGTCATTGTTCAGGGTCCTCAGCTTCATATAGCTGGTCATTGTGCAGGGTCCTCACCTTCATGTAGCTGGTCATTGTGCAGGGTCCTCACCTTCATGTAGCTGGTCATTGTTCAGGGTCCTCACCTTCATATAGCTGGTCATTGTGCAGGATCCTCAGCTTCATATAGCTGGTCATTGTTCAGGGTCCTCAGCTTCATATAGCTGGTCATTGTGCAGGGTCCTCAGCTTCATATAGCTGGTCATTGTGCAGGGTCCTCACCTTCATGTAGCTGGTCATTGTGCAGGGTCCTCACCTTCATGTAGCTGGTCATTGTGCAGGGTCCTCAGCTTCATATAGCTGGTCATTGTGCAGGGTCCTCAGCTTCATATAGCTGGTCATTGTTCAGGGTCCTCAGCTTCATATAGCTGGTCATTGTGCAGGGTCCTCAGCTTCATATAGCTGGTCATTGTGCAGGGTCCTCAGCTTCATATAGCTGGTCATTGTTCAGGGTCCTCAGCTTCATATAGCTGGTCATTGTGCAGGGTCCTCAGCTTCATATAGCTGGTCATTGTTCAGGGTCCTCAGCTTCATATAGCTGGTCATTGTGCAATGATCATTGTATGTCAGCTACGAGTATATTGTTTACATAGATATCAGACATAGACTGATGAGTTTCTCCAGCATCTCAACTGTTAA
This sequence comes from Macrostomum lignano, assembly GCA_002269645.1. Taxonomy (NCBI): domain Eukaryota; kingdom Metazoa; phylum Platyhelminthes; family Macrostomidae; genus Macrostomum; species Macrostomum lignano. The sequence continues at coordinate 83,521 of NIVC01002600.1, read as the reverse complement.
GCCTCATCAGCTCTCCCAATTCTCCTGCCAACCAACACAAACAGAATCCGCGCGCCGGCGCACGTGCTGGAGTACGGCGACACTCGGGTTATCGGCGATTTCTCCGCGAACCAGTCGCATCCGTTCTGCAGCGACCGGCTGTACCGCGGCGCCTTTGTCGAGCTGCACCCGGGCGTACTGCACACCCTTCGATCCGAGATTCAATGGATTCGATTCGGCTCCAATCCTGCCGCGCTAAGGCGTGCTGTGAGCCGGCGGCGACTTGTTGCCGAGGTTATTAGCGTCAAGCCGAGCAGCTTCGAAGTTGATTGGCACTTCTGCTTCCCCTGTCTGACTGTCAGGCCGCTTGGCGACCTGCCTAAAGAGCTGGAGGCGAGCCGCCTGCTGGCCTGCAATCCCGCCATTGGCAGCGACCGGCCTGCTGTGGTGGACAGGCTGACTCTCGGCTGCTTTGCGTGAGTCCGGGTCTGTCAGCGTGGGTCCAAGTGGGTCAAGGATGCAGCTTCGCGTGAGTCCGCATCTGTCTGCGTGGGTCCAAGTGGGTCAAGGGTTTCAGCTTCGCGTGAGTCCGTATCTGTCTGCGTGGGTCCAAGTGGGTCAAGGATGCAGCTTTGCGTGAGTCCGCATCTGTCTGCGTGGGTCCAAGTGGGTCAAGGATGCAGCTTTGCGTGAGTCCGCATCTGTCTGCGTGGGTCCAAGTGGGTCAAGGATGCAGCTTTGCGTGAGTCCGCATCTGTCTGCGTGGGTCCAAGTGGGTCAAGGATGCAGCTTCGCGTTAGTCCGTATCTGTCTGCGTGGGTCCAAGTGGGTCAAGGATGCAGCTTTGCGTGAGTCCGCATCTGTCTGCGTGGGTCCAAGTGGGTCAAGGATGCAGCTTTGCGTGAGTCCGCATCTGTCTGCGTGGGTCCAAGTGGGTCAAGGAAGCAGCTTCGCGTGAGTTTTGGGTCTGTCAAAGTGGGTCAAGGATGCAGCTTTGCGTGGGTTCAAGCAAGCACTGACTAAGTGGAATAAACTGTGATTATTTATTGCTTTACACGCGTTGGTTCTGCACTTTCCCTATAAAGTAAATAGCGAAAATGCCAGAAAGTTTTTTATTCCGATTTTTCAATATTTTTTGCATTGACTCTTTAAGAGTAGACAGCTTTTACTGTGGCAGGCACTTGTGAAACTTTTGCTAAATTTCTAATGAGTTCATTTTTCAAGAGAGAGACAGAAAGTTACACTTAGTCCCATTTTTACGGCTTCCCAGAGGTGAATAAATTAATTATTAATTACATTCTGTCATCTCTTAAAAGATGCGCGAATTTACAATCGGCAATTTGAAGCATCAATATTTCATTAATCTTCTCTTTCTGGCAGAGCACTGCTGCATGAGTACTGTCCCACTTAATGATTGTTGGATTTGGCTTAAAGCTGATGCTTTATTATTACTTCTCCTGTAAAGTCTTCATTTAAGGCGCCGTGTGGATTATTTTTGTTGAGTAGCCAGACTCCCTTTCGGTGGAGCAGCCCCCCCCCATGGTCCATTGGTTGAGCAACCCCCCCCCTATGGTCCTTCGGTTGAGCCGCCCCATGGTCCTTCGGTTGAGCCGCCCCATGGTCCTTCGGTTGAGCCGCCCCATGGTCCTTCGGTTGAGCCGCCCTATGGTCCTTCGGTTGAGCCCCCAATGGTCCTTCGTTTGAGAACCCCGCCCTATGGTCCTTCGGTTGAGCCGCCCTATGGTCCTTCGGTTGAGCCGCCCCATGGTCCTTCGGTTGAGCCGCCCCATGGTCCTTCGGTTGAGCGGCCCTATGGTCCTTCGGTTGAGCCGCCCCATGGTCCTTCGGTTGAGCCGCCCCATGGTCCTTCGGTTGAGCCGCCCTATGGTCCTTCGGTTGAGCCGCCCCATGGTCCTTCGGTTGAGCCGCCCTATGGTCCTTCGGTTGAGCCCCCAATGGTCCTTCGTTTGAGAACCCCGCCCTAATTCTCCTTCGGTTAAGCAGCCCCTCAATGGTCCTTTGGTGCAGTCCTTTTGTTAGTGTCTTGCGATAAATCAATGTAATTAAGTCAAGTTAGTAAATATGCATATCGGTAGGTCTGATCAGTATGATGTATTTCATGATGCTTATATCGTAGATCGGACTGCTACACTTGTCTGACAGACAGACGACAGAGAGACACAGACAGGCACTGACAGACAGGCAGACAGACAGACACTAAGACAGACAGACATACAAACCGACAGACAGACCGACAGCCAGACCAATTCCATCACAGATATAATATATTAAATGATAGTAATAACATAATATAATACAGATGTTTAATAACGGCAGTAAAGTCAATAAGTGTTCCTGAGCTGTAGCTGAAATTGATCGACCGTACACAATCGATGATTAATGAATTTCTTATTATAGATCAATTTGACAAGCTGAGCGTGCCGGTATGGGATGCATTAAACCGGAACTATGCTGTGTAATGTAATCGACAAGACTCTACAGACAGACTGTAGTTCACTCTCCGCCCCCCCCCCTCCAGTTTGCCCAAATCTATCGACCTGGCTAAACAATAACTTAACTAGAGAGAGTTCAACTTTGTTTAGCTTGAAAACAGCCGCTTGGCTTAGCTTAGGCTGGCTAATTTGCACTCTCTGGCAATGGCGTAGTAAAGTAGAGATGGATAAATTAATTAGAATCACGTCGTCAACTGTACTTAAGCAATCTTGTTACAATTTGCTATTACTGTAAATGAGCAAAGGACAGAGAGAGTGATCGGTTATATCAAGATTGTTGCGTAAATAACTTTTTTGCGCTACCGAACACTTACAAGTTAAGCCGAGTGGGCAGCGGTTAGTACGCAGTTAAATAGACAAGATAAAGCTCAGCGGTAAACGTCTCTGACCCTCGCACCAAAGTGCCCTGGGTTCGATCTGGGGCTTCTGCGCTTCTTGCCATGAAGGTCAACCACGAGGCACAGAGTGTGTACATGTCTCATAATGAGAAAGTCAAAGCCGCCGCTGTACACCCTGTGTGTGCGTGCTCAGGGCTGACTTCTTGCCTCTGCGGTTTAACTGGGTTGCGGTTGTGAATAAAAGCCCCCTGTAAACTGAGTACACAGAGCTGCAGTTCACCCTGCTGTGGTAGGGTAGCGTAAAAGCCCCCTGTAAACTGAGTACACTGAGCTGCAGTTCACCCTGCTGTGGTAGGGTAGCGTAAAAGCCCCCTGTAAACTGAGTACACTGAGCTGCAGTTCACCCTGCTGTGGTAGGGTAGCGTAAAAGCCCCCTGTAAACTGAGTACACTGAGCTGCAGTTCACCCTGCTGTGGTAGGGTAGCGTAAAAGCCCCCTGTAAACTGAGTACACTGAGCTGCAGTTCACCCTGCTGTGGTAGGGTAGCGTAAAAGCCCCCTGTAAACTGAGCACACTGAGATGCAGTTCACCCTGCTGTGGTAGGGTAGCGGCGAGTTGCAACGCCACAATGTCTCAGGTTACTCCAATGCAACCCGTGTAGTTTTCCCCTTGGAATTTCTACTTTTGACAACCATAATAATCTGGCATTATCTCTAAACCCAGGTACTTGAACCTGCGCCAGGATGATCGCGTCTTCCAGGTGGAGCCGCACACCAGCCTCGGCTGTGTCCTATACGAGCTGATGCTAGGCGGCGAGCAGCGTGCGGCGTCTGAGCAGCTTGTTGCCTGTGAAATTCTGCCAGCAGTCGCGGAGGCGTCCGGGGATGAAACTGACACAGCAGAGGCGGCAGCGGCGGTCGCAGCGGCCTGCTGTCTAGACGGCGCTGCCGATTTCTCTGCCGATTCTTCCGACGGTGCCGCCGGCTCAGCTCCTCCCGCTGTTGCCCGCGCCCCCACCCGCTTTCCCGTTTCTCGAAGGCGTCGTGGCGGCGGCGGCGGCGGCGGCGGCTTCGGTCGAAACGGGGGCCGGGGCGATCGGCGAGTCTCTGATGGCAGAGGCGGCGGCGGCGGCAGAAGCGAAGGCGGCGGTGGCGGCGCAGAAGGGGACGCCGTGCTGCAGGAGCTGCAAAAGCGGGCGCTGCGCTCGGGCCAGCTGCTAGCGGTACAGGTGGTGAGCTGCTCCACCCGGGTGGACGTTCGCTGGCAGGACGGCCGACTGCAGACCGACATCTCGTCTTGGTGAGCGCCGATTTGCCTTTATTTCATTTGTTGATGCGTTTCTTTGTTCAAGCTTGCTTCTGCTACTTTTTTATTTTGTTGAGTGCCGACTTGAAAACTTCACAAGCAGCTTTTAAATGCCTTTTTCCAATTAGTGTTGATGTATTATTCTTCTTTGGCTTTGAAGTTCGCAAAGTTTCAATTTAGCAGATATTAGCCACCTTCCTAATTAGGCATGTTTCTCTTCATTTCGAAACCAAGATAATGTGTTGCTTCAGACCTACACTCCACGTGTTAGTATATGATGTGAATTCACACAATCACTCCGTAGCATGCTAATCTCAAATACAGTGTGACTTCACACATTCACTTCACTCCACAGAAAGCTAATCTCAAATACAGTGTGACTTCATACCTTGGCTTTAAATCACTCATCGTCTTACGGTGTGACGTCATGAATCTGTATGTGCTTTGCTAACTTTTTACGGCATTTTTCCCCAATTAAAACCAAAAAACCGACAAACAGCGATCTGGTGCCGTTCGACGATTTCATGGAGAGCCAATTCTTTCCTGGCGATTTTGTGCTCAGCAGCCAGCAGCAGCTGCAGCTGGAGGCCGACATAAGCGACGGCTCCAATCAGGCAAGCTCGTCGATGCCCGATCGCTACGGGCTGGTGCTGGAGAATGACGTCAGACAGAAGCTGGCCAGAGTGCAATGGTTTCGCGAGGGCCCGGCTGCCGCTACCGCTACCGGCGGCGCCTCCGAACCGCTTGGCCAGCCCGAGCTAGTGAGCACCATCGACCTAAAGGAGTACCCTATCTATGAGTACAGGCCCAGGACTATCGTGATGCTCAAGTCGCAGCAGTTGGTGGGCGATCAGCCCGAAGCGGCAGCGGCATCTCCGCCCGGCCCTATCCAGTTAGGCGACGTTGTGCGAGTGGTGCTGGAAACGGTGAGACTGCTGTGGGTCAGGGTTCAGATGTTGCTTCGGCGACATCGTTATAAAAAACTAGTGCTGAGCCAAATCTGCCCATTCCGCTGACTCCTGAGCAGATGCGAGCGCGTCAATACTGTACTCAGGCACAGCACTCAGGGTGTACAGCGGCCCTGACTTTCTAATCGTCAGGCATGTACACTGTGCCTGGGTGGAGGGGGTTGGCCGGCATGGGTTCGAGTCGCCCGACAACCCCCCGCCCTTCTCCAGCCAATTTTCATGCAAGGCTCCAAATTAAAGTTTAATTTGTTCAATAAATTATTAGAGCGCTAAACTCTAACTAATGAGCCAGGTAGTTGTGTCGCGATAGCTAGGTGTTGACCGCTGAGCTGCTCTGCACGAAATAGATAGATGGGTAGATGGACAGTTAGAAAATGAGTATGTAGATTGATTGATTGATAATCAGGTGTGCAGAAGGACAGACAGGCAGACACTAAGACAGACAGACAGACAGACAATACAGACAGACAGACAGACAGACAGACAGACAGACAGACAGACAGACAGACAGACAGACAGACAGACAGACAGACAGACAGACAGACAGACAGGCAGGCAGACACTGACAGGATTGATAGACAGACACTAAGACACTAAGACACTAAGACGCAGACAGACACACAGACAGACAGGGAGACACAGACAGACAGACACTAAGACACTAAGACGCAGACAGACACACAGACAGACAGACACTAAGACCCAGACAGACACACAGACAGACAGACACTAAGACCCAGACAGACACACAGACAGACAGACACTAAGACCCAGACAGACACACAGACAGACAGACACTAAGACCCAGACAGACACACAGACAGACAGACACTAAGACCCAGACACACAAACAGACAGGGAGACACAGACAGACACTAAGACACAGATAGACAGACAGGGAGACACAGACAGACAGACAGACAGACAGACAGACAGACAGACAGACAGACAGACAGACAGACAGAAATTGACACAGATACTTCAGAAATAGATTGATCCACTTGGCATACGTAGTGTAAAAACTGGTAATAAAAGTTTAATTCAGTTTCATTCTATTTCATCGCTAAATCAGCTGTTAGTGTCAATGCAAACTGATCTTCAAAGAGACCGGGAATTAAACTTGTTTCTTGAGCTAATAACCGCCCCCACTACCCCAGTGTAATTCTTCTTTTTTGTTTGCCGAAAATCCGACATATATTTGAGGATGGGAACTCTGCTGCCTACATATGTGCTTCAACCCCCCCCCAGTGATTCGCACTTCCTGCCTCCGTCTATTACAGTTGTTTGCTCAACAGCATACGCAATAGCTTATTATAACTACAAAGCTATTGCAGGTTGCGGGCTAGGCTGTCAGTGGAACAGTTTCTGTCTTCATTTTTTGGTTCTTATAGCATTCCATATATGTTCTATAAAAGAGCGCGTTAATAAAATTACTTTTCGATACATATCGGTATAAGCATTACCTAACTATAAGTCTATTTAGGCCTATTCTAGCTTGTATGTAGTCTTATTATGTATCCTAGCGAATCACTTCTTAATAAAGTGTTCTTTCGATACATATCGGCAGGGCAAAATTCGTGTCGCCTGGTTAGACGGCCAAGAGTCGGATCTGTGGCCCAGTGAGTTATTTAGTTTAGAAGGCCTTCTCAGTGGCGGCCCGGAGCAACGCTCGGCTAGCGAGTCTTCGAGCTTTTTCAACAATTTCGAAGCCGACTCGGACGATAACGAATCCTGGGAGACGGAGAGCGAAGAGACCGCTGAGCCGGACGAGGCTGACCGAGTAGGCATTGTTGTTCAAGTCACCAGCGGCGGCGATGTAGTTGCTATGGCTACAGAGGGAGACGACGAGATGGGCGGAGTGGCTACTGCCGCCAATTCGAATTGCTGGCTGCCGCACCACGCCTCCTGCTCGGATGAGTGGGCCTGCGCTAGACAGGTGGGTTTTTTATAGTCTGTCGCAGTCTGTAATTGCTGTCATGGTAATTTTTGCATATTGTAGTTGCTGTCACGGTGATTTTTGCAGTCTGTAGTTGCTGTCACTGTGATTTTTGCAGTCTGTAGTTGCTGTCACGGTGATTTTTTGCAGCCTGTAGTTGCTGTCACTGTGATTTTTGCAGCCTGTAGTTGCTGTCACGGTGATTTTTTGCAGCCTGTAGTTGCTGTCACTGTGATTTTTGCATATTGTAGTTGCTGTCACGGTGATTTTTTGCAGCCTGTAGTTGCTGTCACGGTGATTTTTGCAGTCTGTAGTTGCTGTCACTGTGATTTTTGCAGCCTGTAGTTGCTGTCACGGTGATTTTTGCGCCTGTAGTTGCTGTCACAGTGATTTTTGCAGCCTGTAGTTGCTGTCATACCGGCTGTCACGCAGGCTGTCACAGCATCTATCGCACTCTGTGCTTTCTAAATGCTGCTGTCCTATGCTGCCGCCATTTTAGGTTGGTGTCCAGCTCAGGGAGCCGCTGCGACTCATTGCCGACTGCCTACGCGAGGCTGTAAACGCAAATGCCTGTCGTACGGTAACATCAACAGTAGTGCACAGCATCCACCAGGCGCTGGACACCATCCTGCTGACAGCCCACGGCCTGCGCACCCAGCTGCACGACCTGCGCTCTCGGCCGTCCTGCCTGTGCCGCAATGCCACAGCTAGTCAGCGCCAGGCTCTGCTGCAGTTCTCCAGCCACCTGCGGCACCTCACCGCCGACACCGGCTGCCTGGAGGCCTTCACCGATCCGGAGGCCATGCCGGACAAGCTGGCGCCGTTGCGTCACGCGCTCACTCTGCGCCGTCCCGACGAGCAGCTGCTAGTGGATCAGCAGCAACGCGTTGTGCCAACATTTGTGCCGAGGGTGTCCAATCCGCTGTCCGACTCGCTTAGGCGCCTGTGGCAGTCGGCCACCAGCCTGATGCGGGCCGGGCCCGACTTGCCGCCTGCTGAGCTGGACACTGACGCCCAGTTGGACGTGCCAGATGTGCGTTTGATTTGCCTGTCTGTCTGGACCTTCTGCTGTTTGTTTGTTGCTTATTGCATTTCCATTGGAGTTCAAAGCTGCAGTTTGGGACCGATCTTTGTTCGTATTCATCTGAAGGATTCTTTGGAGATTAGGAATTTTAGTTTTGAGGCTGGGATTCTTAGTTGAGAGGTAGGGATTCTTAGTTTTGAGGTTAGGATTTTAAGTTTTGAGGTTGGGATTCTTAGTTTAGAGGTTGGGATTCTTAGTTTAGAGGTTGGGATTCTTAGTTTAGAGGTTAGGATTCTTAGTTTTAAGGTTGGGATTCTTAGTTTTGAGGTTGGGATTCTTAGTTTTTGAGGTTGGGATTCTTAGTTTTGAGGTTGGGATTCATAGTTTTGAGGTTTGGATTCTTAGTTTTGAGGTTAGGATTTTAAGTTTTAAGGTTGCGATTCATAGTTTTGAGGTAGGGATTCTTAGTTTTGAAGCTGGGATTCTTAGTTTTTGAGGTTGGGATTCTTAGTTTTGAGGTTGGGATTCATAGTTTTGAGGTTGGGATTCTTAGTTTTGAGGTTAGGATTTTAAGTTTTAAGGTTGCGATTCTTAGTTTAGAGGTTGGGATTCTTAGTTTTGAAGCTGGGATTCTTAGTTTAGAGGTTGGGATTCTTAGTTTTGAGGTTGCGATTCTTAGTTTAGAGGTTGGGATTCTTAGTTTTGAGGTTGGGATTCTTAGTTTTAAGGTTGGGATTCTTAGTTTTGAGGTTGGGATTCTTAGTTTAGAGGTTGCGATTCTTAGTTTAGAGGTTGGGATTCTTAGTTTTGAGGTTGGGATTCTTAGTTTTGAGGTTGCGATTCTTAGTTTAGAGGTTGGGATTCTTAGTTTTGAGGTTGGGATTCTTAGTTTTGAGGTTGCGATTCTTAGTTTTGAGGTTGGGATTCTTAGTTTTAAGGTTGGGATTCTTAGTTTTGAGGTTGGGATTCTTAGTTTTTGAGGTTGGGATTCTTAGTTTTGAGGTTGGGATTCATAGTTTTGAGGTTGGGATTCTTAGTTTTGAGGTTAGGATTTTAAGTTTTAAGGTTGCGATTCTTAGTTTAGAGGTTGGGATTCTTAGTTTTGAGGTTGCGATTCTTAGTTTTGAGGTTGCGATTCTTAGTTTTAAGGTTGGGATTCTTAGTTTTGAGGTTGCGATTCTTAGTTTTAAGGTTGGGATTCTTAGTTTTGAGGCTGGGATTCTTAGTTTTGAGGTTGGGATTCTTAGTTTTGAGGTTGCGATTCTTCGTTTTAAGTTTGGGATTCTTAGTTTTGAGGCTGGGATTCTTAGTTTTAAGGTTGGGATTCTTAGTTTTGAGGCTGGGATTCTTAGTTTGAGGTTGGGATTCTTAGTTTTGAGGTTAGGATTTTAAGTTTTAAGGTTGCGATTCTTAGTTTTGAGGTTGGGATTCTTAGTTTTGAGGCTGGGATTCTTAGTTTTGAGGCTGAGATTCTTAGTATTTGAGGTTGGGATTCTTAGTTCTTGAGGTTGGGATTCTTAGTTTTGAAGCTGGGATTCTTAGTTTTTGAGGTTGGGATTCTTAGTTGGAAGATTGGGATCACTAGTTTTATAAGCATTTTAAGGGGTGGATTTTTATGATTTGTTTGTTTAAACCTTACTAATTTTGATTAAATTTTTGTTGTTTTGTTTCTATATTGATATTGATGTCGCTGTGGTGGGGTCCGCACGTTCAATGTAGAATTGAGCATTGAATTTCAACCCGATGTCTGGACTTTAGTAAGATAAAAGATGCGTATAAAGACATAATTTCTGGTCCAGGCTCAATGATAAAGCCGCTCCTGAAGGGTATGGCAAGCTTGTCAGAGAGCGCATCGGTTGCAAAGAAACAACAATTCACAGGACTAACCAGTAATGGTTTAGAATCGATTCATTTGTAATTAAATACACTCCAGCCGAGATGAGTAACAAAGAATGCTTGAAACGGATTAATGTCGGAATCGGCTGCCTTGAATGCGAATCAGTATTGGATTGATGGGCGCATTTGTTAGTTAGCTAACTAATTCCATAGCTAAATTGCCTGCAGATAAAATGGCTATGAATAAACTAATGAACTGTTTTGATTCTTTCCAAGCATTGCATACTATTGTCTTCAAACAGCTGTGCCCCTCTGAAGCTTCTAGGTATTCCCCTCTGGCGCTTCTAGTATTCCCCTCGGGAGCTTCTAGTATTCCCCTCGGGAGCTTCTAGTATTCCCCTCTGGAGCTTCTAGTATTCCCCTCTGAACCCTCCAGCATTCTCCTCTGAACCCTCCAATATTCCCCTCTGAACTCTCTAGTAATTCCCTCTAAACCCGCTAGAGCAACTCTGGAGAATGGTCTATTTATTCTTGCTTAGCAATCTACTTTTTGAACAATAAAAATCATAATAAATAGCTCTTTTTATGGCTAACGCACACTTATCTTGCTCGTTGATATACACCTGTACATAACAGACCATGTTCTGTCGTTGTGCATACTAGTACGCTCATATATGCATATCGTACTGGGTTGGCCGGCTGTCTTGTTGCATTAGCGAATCGCAGGTCAACGCACTGGACTCCTGTCCTATGTGTATAAATATACTCCAATAAATTGCGGCTTTTTCAAGCCTCGTATTCAATGCATCCTATCTCTGGTGATCCATATCGAGTCTACTTTAGGTCACTTTCATTCTCTTCTCTAACGCGCATATTAAGAGAGCCTTATCCTGTGTGCGCGAGTAAGCTTTTTGGCGAGATTGCTTAATCGAGTTACCATAGGCCCGGCGGCTTTCTAGTTAGATTGCAGTAACTCACTGTGTTGTTAGTGTCTCCCTGGCTTACTAGGGGAGGTTTGGAATTACCTTGATGAGGCAGTAGCGGATGCCTGCCTGACTCTCTCGGTGTGTCACTTCCTGCTTTCAGACTGCTAAATTTGATAGTTTTTTAAAGTAAATATGCCTGTAGTAATGTAATACTCTAGACCAAACAAGTCGATGTGTGTCAATCGTACTACCCATTGTTCTCAAATATGTAAGAACAGGTTTACCTTCATCTATTCTCTTAAAAAATTTCGATGGAATCGAAATCTACGAAGGTCCGTCGATGCATAGTAGAATGCTTAACACTTTGGTAAACTTTAGAAAGACTGCAAACAAGGCGTTGGCTGGCTTGGATTGAAGATTGAAAATATAATCTCTCCGAATTAGTCAAAACAATGGCCGTTTTGACTTTGAAACTCAACCCTAAATTTGACGGAAAATGGCATCAGTTACTTTTTTGCGCAATCGCTAATGTTCAAGACTTCAAGCTTAAGAGATTTGCTATCAAGTTATCTCAACACTTCAAGCTAAGGAGATTGCTATCAAGTTATCTCAACACTTCAAGCTAAGGAGATTGCTATCAAGTTATCTCAAGACTTCAAGCTAAGGAGATTGCTATCAAGTTATCTCAGGACTTCAAGCTAAGGAGAATCGCTATCAAGTTATCTCAACACTTCAAGCTAAGGAGATTGCTATCAAGTTATCTCAAGACTTCAAGCTAAGGAGATTGCTATCAAGTTATCTCAATACTTCAAGCTAAGGAGATTGCTATCAAGTTAACTCAAGACTTCAAGCTAAGGAGATTGCTATCAAGTTGTCTCAACACTTCAAGCTAAGGAGATTGCTATCAAGTTATCTCAAGACTTCAAGCTAAGGAGATTGCTATCAAGTTAACTCAAGACTTCAAGCTAAGGAGATTGCTATCAAGTTATCTCAAGACTTCAAGCTAAGGAGATTGCTATCAAGTTGTCTCAACACTTCAAGCTAAGGAGATTGCTATCAAGTTATCTCAAGACTTCAAGCTAAGGAGATTGCTATCAAGTTTTCGCAAGACTTCAAGCTAAGGAGATTGCTATCAAGTTATCTCAACACTTCAAGCTAAGGAGATTGCTATCAAGTTTTCGCAAGACTTCAAGCTAAGGAGATTGCTATCAAGTTATCTCAACACTTCAAGCTAAGGAGATTGCTATCAAGTTTTCGCAAGACTTCAAGCTAAGGAGATTGCTATCAAGTTATCTCAACACTTCAAGCTAATGAGAATTGCTCAAGTTATCTCAAGACTTCAAGCTTAAAGACTCAAACTAATTATACGGTTTACCATGTTCGTGTAGATTTTCCATACGGATTAGTTAAGGAAGAGAGAGCATCATAACGTGGAGTGAAGACTAAAGTTAGCTTCGTTTAGCTACATACCACATTGCGTGCACCGAAGCCATTTTGGTTGTGAACTATTATCTGGTTTGGATTGTGGATAAGTCCTATCATCGTCTTTCGTGATACGTGAGCCTAAAATGTGTTATAGGATAAAGCAAGATTACTCTGGGGCACACTTTGAGACTAGCTGTGGTGACAACTTGGCAGCAAGCGACTTTTTTGCATGATTCGCAGCTCCCCTCCTTACTTTTTAATACCTTCTCGATCACTCTGCTAGTCGAATATTTTTCCGCGATTCTATCTACGTACTGGGGTACACTAGGCGTAGAACTGGGCGATAATATTCCCATGCGGCCTGGTTCCCACGCTTAGGGATGAGGGAGAAGCTAATCGCCTTAAGCACAGGATCTTCATTTCTACTAAAGCACTGCAAATTTCTGGCACTGCAAATAGATTTTCAATGTCACTAAAATCAGTAGACTTTTGGCAGGAGGGGGGGGCAAAATCTGCACACAAGTCTTCTGCTCCCTTGGGTAGGATAATTTTATTGTCGCTATGAGGGATTGTGGTGAGAGAAGATATTTTAATGGAAAGAGAGTGGTGGAAGATAATAGGAAGAATGGCAGAAAATATGATAAGGAATGGTAAGATATACGGGAGAGAAGGCTGTGAGATCTGGCAGATGTAGGTAGGAGAATGGTAGGAAATACAGAAAAAGAACAGTCAGAAGGCGAGAAGTAAAATCTACGAAGTACGACAAAGGGGTCACTCCACCTGACTAAAGGCGGGTTGTGACACAACGGTATCACATTACATAATATGCCCGAAGGCATATTATAGAAGTGAGACATACCTGTGGCAACATTTGTACTCACCCACGCATTTATACTCTTGATGAGGAAAGGCAGCGAAATAAATAGCATAGCAGAACTGCATCATGATCAGGCCACGATGTGGGACGCCCACTTCCATTAGCTCATTTGCATAATTAGCCCACAATATAAAGGATTAGAAGGCCTTTATAGCTAATGAGGTTTTGAATTCACCTGTTACGAGTTTGTCGTCTGCACGTGACCAAACTTAGAGATATTAACACGAGCATAGATGACAATTGAATTGCTCCATTTGCTCCATTGGATTTGCAGACTGTGAGGCTTTCGTTCGCTAGCTAGAAAATTACCTAATATATTCAAATTGATATAGCTAGTCTGTGTGAAAGAAAGTGTTAGTAAACCATGTTGACAAAACGCAAATTGACAAAACATTTCTCTCCCTCTCTCTGATGTCAATCAGAAAGATTGAAATCCCTAGTATAGGTGCTCTCTGCTCTATTTTTCTCCTCGATTTCGCTCTCACTTTGTTTGCTCTGTGACGTGTGTCGCCTACATCGATAACGCTTCCTCTCTGCTTGGTACTTCAAACTACTCGGCACTCGGCCAAAAATGCATGGCCAGCCATTCAGTCCCGCAGTTCAGTTAGGCGTGTAATACTTGATGGAGCAAAACTCCCAAGTGGGGACTCACCAAAGCATAAGAGAAGTTCGAGAATAAGTGAAATGCAACTGGGATCAAGTGTTAAGAGGAAAATGGCATATGCGGGGCAAAGCAAAGGCAACTAGTACGCTCGTATTTCCTTTTAAGCGCTGTCCTCGGCTCTATTAAAAATGCAGTAAAAAGCATTAAAAGAAAGTAAAAAGAGACGTAAGACTAAATTGTTTTTATTGCTTGTTCTTGAGATATTTATTGTCAAAACACTCCTAATTGTAGGTGGAAAATTAATTCGGTTCATTACATCATAGACGTTCGACATAAATTATTATACCTTTTCCGGACATCTTCTGAACTGAAAAAAAAATTGTCTGCTATTAAAAATAATCATGCTCATACGAACTATAACCTGTGTCACATCCACCTTTTAGCTATATTAAAATCTCCGCAAGATTTTGGTGTCTAAAACCCTACAGTGCATTTGTATCCTTGAGCTAGAATATTAATGCAAGCAACGCCCCGGATTTTTGCTGATATTTCAAGTGCTACCGATGTCAACTGGCTTCAGATGGGACTTTCTGCAGGCATTTAGACTGCTGGCTTGAAGCAAGCGATATTCTTAATCCTGAAAGCAGCATCACACTTCTTTGGCTAAGTCTCTTAGCACTCAGGAAGATTTTCCTTCTAAGTAGAAAGCAATCCGTGTTTTTTGTGACTGATTTCATCTGGATTTCCTACTCTTTAGTGGCTCTTCCTAGCTTGACTGCTTGAAGTTCGTGTTTCCTGTGTCTCTCCTGCCCTTTCGTTTCCAACTCGATCGCTTCCTTTGCTAGTTTGACTCGCTTTCGGGCCTGCTCCTCTGATCGATCCTCTTCATCAGCTACTGCAAGCTTCTGTCAGGTTCATACTTGGCATCTGACTTGCTTCGCCCTCTAATTTTATTATGCAGATTCTGAATCAATCGAAATATCAATTCTAAGTTACTCTCTCTCTCTAAAGGGTGGCACAGGTTGTGCAGTCTTTACTTTGATTGCTCAGAAGTGGTCGCTGGCTTATTGTATTAGTATATTTATTTCCGCTTCTCAACAGCATGCGCAACAAAAAGATCTAAGCGCGCTGATGCTGCATCAGTTTGCACTGGCACAATTTCTACGGAGCGAGAGCGAGAGGGAGAAGAAAATAGGAAAATTAAAGGCGCGACACCGAATTCAATGGGATGCGAGTCGGGGTTTTAACGTCAATTCAAATCTTTCTTCAACTGCTTTCTGTTGGTATACGTTTGCATTATATTATTGTCTGGCTCATTGTAACCGCAAATTGTGTTTGTTAGCTTAGAGTATTATTCATTCATACAACACGAACAAAGTTTCCGCGATTAATCTATAATTCAGTCTTGAAGTTCGTCAAACATCTTCTTGCCACGGAGCGGTGTGAACGAGAACCTCTTGCCGCGAAGTGGAGTGAACCTCTTGCCGCGAAGCGGAGTGAACCTCTTGCCGCGAAGCGGAGTGAACTTCTTGCCGCGAAGCAGAGTGAATCTCTTGCCGCGAAGCGGAGTGAACCTCTTGCCGCGAAGTGGAGTGAACCTCTTGCCGCGAAGCGGAGTGAACTTCTTGCCGCGAAGCGGAGTGAACTTCTTGCCACGAAGCGGAGTGAACTTCTTGCCACGAAGAGGAGTGAACCTCTTGCCGCGAAGAGGAGTGAACCTCTTGCCGCGAAGTGGGGTAAACTTCTTCCCACGAAGCGGAGTGAACCTCTTGCCGCGAAGCGGAGTGAACCTCTTGCCACGAAGCGGAGTGAACCTCTTGTCGTTCGAGCTCTCATCGTCCAGTTCTTGCTCTTCGCCGTCGTCCTCCTGATCGTAGTAGGGCTCTCGGTCGTACGCGGTCGGGCTATTAACTTCGCTCAGTGCTTGCATCAGGTTGCGAACCTCAAATTCCGATGGTTCATTCTCGCCCGTCAGCGCTTCCGGCTGATGCTGCTCTTGCTTTTGCTCCGTCGACGTAGCGTAGGCGGTTGAGAACACCGCCAAAGATACCAAGATGGCCACATATTGGGCGTACTTACACCTCGGCTTCATTTTCGCTCTTCACGCTATAGTTTAAAGCTGAACTGAAAAAGCCGATCAGTTGACTCCTTGACTCTGCCAGTTGTGCTTTATGGAGTCCAGTTAGGAGAGCTAGGTTGCCGCTCCAGTGTGTCTTTCTTCGCGTTGAATTTCTGTCTCTTTTTATCCCCACTCTTTCCTGCAACGGAGCAGGGGTGGTTGCAGTTTTGCTCCGCATTTCATCAGCATTGCGCGCTGAGTCCAATTGGCTTCCACGGGCTGGATCCTATCAGAGTAAAGCTTCGGTGTTTGTCATGTCAGGATGCGATTTCCCCCACTGGCCGCACGCATACTCTCAATAATCTCGACTCTCAACTTTAAGCTTTTGTTTAAAAGCTATAATTTCTTTTTGGAAAATAATACAACTGAACCAACTTGACGAGCCATTTGCAAATTAAATGCAATTTCAGCCGCTTGTGTCTCGGTTTGAAATTCGAATGTCATGAACTGTAGCTATGGAAACATAATTAGGTTTGCTCTTCTGGTATGGTTTTTTTATTATCTAGCTTGTAGATCTCTATCATAATAAATAACGACGATAAAAATATTATATTGAAGGACTTTCATTACACATTAGAAATGCGCAAAAAGAAATAACTATTTAAAATATGTGGAAGATAATCGGTAATATGACCTGAAGCTTGTTATTGATTTGAGAACTCACTATGCCCTTATTGGCTTTAGTAATAGGCATTGACGTTGCTGATCCAAGTCTGCCGCATGATTATCCGCAGTGTCAGTTTCGTTGCCTGCCGCTCATTTCTAGTTGCTTTTGTCCATCCATCGTAAGGAGAAAATCGAAGCTTGAACTAGTTCTATCTTTTTTCTCCTACTTGCGGGGAAAAGACAAAGCCAATTTTCTCTTTTGGGCGGCTCCTCGGCAATCGATCGACTTTTGAGGGGAAATGCCGGTCAGTCTTTTCCGATCCCAATCTGGCCTTGCAGTATGTTGTTTATCATAAATTCAACAAAGCAGAAAAGCACACAGCGTGTTTTTAACTAAAGAGCGCACGCTTCTTGAGCCTGTGCCTGTCTATTAAACTTGATGATGTTCTTGGGATGTGCCACCGAACTCGTAAAAACTGTCGATACTATACTGTTTAACGGTTCATATTATGCCGTGTTGACTAAACCCAAACCCAGATTCCAGAATCCACTTTTGATTAATACCAAACTGCTTCAATAATCAATAAAAAACCTTAATTAAAGCCGTAACACAATTTCGGACAGGTTCAAAGATTAAAGTGCTGCAATAGAAGTACATAAAAATTTTCGCTTCACTCTTGTTTGACAGGGTGGCACAACTCTGAAATTTAGGTATGGAGTGTTACTTTTTTGTAGATATCAATACTTTGGAGAATTAACAACTGCAGCAATAAATATAGTTAAATTTCGTTGCACCTGTGACCAAGACTGTGCTTGTCATGTATAGTCTGCAGTCCATATATTGAATTAGTCATTTTGCTTCTAGCTCGTACATACTCCAGAGCTTAAACTCTTATTTACTCCCCACCCCACTCCCGCTCTATGCAGTACAACGCCATGCAAGAGATGATGCAGCTGCTGTACGGTCAGGTGCGACTTCGCATGGGCAGCCAGTTGACCGAGGCTACCCGCAACAATCTGGAATTCTTTCGCGGCACTATTTGCCGAGTTATGCAAGTCGAAATTGCCGAGGTAGCGGTGCCGGAGTCTACGGCTGGGACCGGAACTGCCGATCAGGTCTGTCGGTGGCCAATAATGGACAATGGCAGCTAAGGATAGGCAATGATGCACAATGGTAGCTAAGGATAGGCAATGATGGACACAATGGTAGCTAACGATAGGCGATGATGGACAATGGTAGCTAAGGATAGGCAATGATGGACAATGGTAGCTAAGGATAGGCAATGATGGACAATGGTAGCTAAGGATAGGCAGTGATGGACAATGGTAGCTAAGGATAGGCAGTGATGGGCAATGGTAGCTAAGAATAGACAATGAAAGCTAGGGATATGACAAGGACAGCTAAGGATAGACAATGAAAGCTAGGGATATGGACAAGGACAGCTAAGGATAGACAATGAAAGCTAGGGATATGACAAGGACAGCTAAGGATAGACAATGAAAGCTAGGGATATGACAAGGACAGCTAAGGATAGACAATGAAAGTTAGGGATATGGACAAGGACAGCTAAGGATAGACAATGAAAGCTAGGGATATGACAAGGACAGCTAAGGATAGACAATGAAAGCTAGGGATATGGACAAGGACAGCTAAGGATAGACAATGAAAGCTAGGGATATGACAAGGACAGCTAAGGATAGACAATGAAAGCTAGGGATATGACAAAGACAGCTAAGGATAGACAATGAAAGCTAGGGATATGGACAAGGACAGCTAAGGATGCAGACGCAGTTAATAATGCTCAGCGGTATGTTCATTGGCGGCGATCACAGGAGCAGACGGATCGCCAAGCCTCAAACCCAGCGTCGGCCTCCAAGCCAGCAGCACGTCCAACCGCATCTCCGGCAGCCGAGGGCGGAGCCGGCACCTTCCTCCTAGTCGAATGCGCCCCGCCAACGCATCTGCACTACGCCGAGTCGGCCTTCTCCAGTTCCGGCCTGCCGCCGAAGGCGTTCATTTCCGCCTGGAGACGCGAACTGGCCCTTCTTGGCGACCACCTGCCCAGGGGCGTCACCGTCAAGGCTTACGAGGACCGGATGGACCTCATGGCCGTTCTCATCGAGGGCCCGGCCGGCACGCCCTACTCTGGCGCCCTGTTCCTATTCGACCTTCATCTGCCCACTGCTTATCCCGCTCAGCCGCCGCGCCTGCTCTATCGATCCATGTGCTCTGGTCGGCTCAATCCCAACCTGTACGAGTGCGGCAAGGTGTGCGTCTCGTTGCTGGGCACCTGGGACGGCCAGGGCACTGAGCGGTGGGCACCGGGCGAATCAAACCTGCTGCAGGTGAGCTTTTGTAGTTGAACTGCTAGATATTCGATTTTTGTCTGTATCCAGTATCTCAGATAGCTAGTTAAAATCCCCATCTGAGAATCCCAGATCCTCAATAAAATCCTTATCTGAAAATCCCAGATCCTCAATAAAATCCCCATCTGAGAATCCCAGATCCTCAATAAAATCCTTATCTGAAAATCCCAGATCCTCAATAAAATCCCCATCTGAGAATCCCAGATCCTCAATAAAATCCCCATCTGAGAATCCAAAATCTTCATTAAAATCCCCATCTGAGAATCCCAGATCCTCATTAAAATCCAAAATCTTCATTAAAATCCCCATCTGAGAATCCCAAATCCTCATTAAAATCTCATCTGAAAATCCCAAATCCTCATTAAAATCCCCATCTGAAAATCCCAACTCATTAAAATCCCCATCTGAAAATCCCAACTCATTAAAATCCCTATCTAAAATCATTTGACCGCCGCCAGGTGCTGGTGTCGGTGCAGGGCCTGATCCTAGTCGAGGAGCCGCTATTCAACGAGCCCGGCTACGAGAAGGGCACCCAGGCGGCCGCGGTGAAGAGTCGCGAATACAACGAGCTGGCCGTGGTCCGAACCGCCCAGTCGATGGCCAGTCTGGTCTCCTCTCCGCCGGACACGTTTGCTGCCGAGGTCGGCCGCTACGCTGAAACTCGCTTGCGGAGCTACGCCGACCAGCTGGCCGACTGGCTGGCCGACCGCGGCCGGCCAGGCTTCCCGCTGCTGCCGCTGTCGGCCGGAGCCAAGCTGTCGCTCACTGCGGTGGTCAGGAGACTCACAGAACTTGCCGATAAGGTGCAGGGGAAGCGATGAAGATGCTGATATGGTTCTCTGTGTCTCTGAGGGTTGGGAGCAACTGGGAAATGGATTGCTAATCTAGCCAACAGGATTATTGTGGATTGCTAATCTATCCAACTGGATTATAGTGGATTCCTAATCTATCCAACAGGATTATAGTGTATTGCTAATCTATCCAACAGGATTAGAGTAGATTGCTAATCTAGGCAACAGGATTGGAGTGGATTGCTAATCTATCCAACTGGATTAGAGTTGATTAGAGTGAATTGCTAATCTACCCAATAGAGTGGATTGCTAATCTAGCCAACTGGATTAGAGTTGATTAGAGTGAATTGCTAATCTAGCCAATAGAGTGGATTGCTAATCTAGCCAACTGGATTAGAGTTGATTAGAGTGAATTGCTAATCTAGCCAATAGAGTGGATTGCTAATCTAGCCTACTGGTTTAGAATGGATTGCTTATCTAGGCAACTGGATTAAAGTGGATTGCTAATCTATCCAATTGGATCAAAGTGGATTGCTAATCTATACAATTGGATTAAAGTGGATTGCTAATCTATCCAATTGGATTAAAGTGGATTGCTAATCTAACGCAGTAGATTTCTCTATAAACAATTATTTTGATGGATCAGCACTGATTTCTCTGTTCTATCAATTTTTGTCACCGAATACTGAGAGCCAGAGACACAGCTCAATGCTAGAGCTTCCATTGCGCCACTTGGGTCCCCAGTTTTGCCTTGTATCTCGGCGCCTTATTTAACCTGATGCCGCCTGCAGCCTGTAGCATGTCGGCTTGGTTAAACAATGGCTTTTTTATCTCTTGGAACGGTCTTTCCTCAATCAGCACCCGCCACTCTGTCCCGTCTCGGAAAGCAGCCTTTCCGCTTCAGCAATTATAATTGCTTTACTATATAATATCTATAAAAGAAAGTTATCTATTTTTACTGCGAGCTATTTTCTTATCATATTCAGCGCGCACTACTCATCGGTCATTTTATTCAGTAGCCTGTTTTGACTTGCGATCGAGCAGAATGAGAGTTGGTCAACTGTTATTGTTATTATTGTGTAATCGCATCTTTTCCGATTGCCTAAACGCCCCCCCCCTCTCTTTTGAATCCCGTTCGGTGCTCTGCTCTCTCTCCATCCAGCTTCTTCGCTCTTTAACTTTGTTGTTTTCCTTTGTCAGATAGGGAATCTACGGGATGAGATTCCGATCTAGTAAGTCTCCTGGAGGGTGAGATTTCCGATCTAGTAGGTCTTCGGGATGAGATTTCCGATCTAGTAAGTCTCCAGGGGTGAGATTTCCGATCTAGTAAGTCTCCAGGGGTGAGATTTCCGATCTAGTAAGTCTCCAGGGGTGAGATTTCCGATCTAGTAAGTCTCCAGGGGTGAGATTTCCGATCTAGTAAGTCTCCAGGGGTGAGATTTCCGATCTAGTAAGTCTCCAGGGGTGAGATTTCCGATCTAGTAAGTCTTCGGGATGAGATTCCGATCTAGTAAGTCTCCTGGAGGGTGAGATTTCCGATCTAGTAGGTCTTCGGGATGAGATTTCCGATCTAGTAAGTCTCCAGGGTGAGATTTCCGATCTAGTAAGTCTTCGGGATGAGATTCCGATCTAGTAAGTCTCCTGGAGGGTGAGATTTCCGATCTAGTAAGTCTTCGGGATGAGATTTCCGATCTAGTAAGTCTCTATGGGGAGATATCCGATCTAGTAAGTCTCTATGGGGAGATTTCCGATCTAGTAAGTCTCCTGGGGTGAGATTTCCGATCTAGTAAGTCATCGGGATGAGATTTCCGATCTAGTAAGTCTCCTGGAGGGTGAGATTTTCAATTTTAAGATTTTCGAAGATATTCAGGGCTGAGATTTCCTAGGAGTGAGATTTCCAATCTACCCAATAGGCAAAGCATTTCCACTGCAAAGTCACTGCGTTATGCCATGGCTTTATTTTGTTTAAATTTAACTACCATAATTAAGAAGCACGGCGCTTAATACTTCCCTGCTAATTATTACGCCCTAATTATGCTCCCACACGCACAAGCGCTTAGCATGACTATAAATTGGCTGAATCATCAGCACTCTGAACTGCTTCTGCAGCTGTTTTAAGATCACTTTATTGCACTGTTGTTAGGCCTGCGAAAATGTCTTCATTATATTACTGAATACAGTAGACTGTAAAGCGTATAAAATGGCATCAAGAACTGTTTTTTCATTGTTTCGGTTTCTGGCGTTTTTGATTATAAAAACACCTGTTGAATTTTGCGTTGGTTCGTTTTTTCCTAGCTTTCTAAAAGGTCGGGGGTTCGATTCTCGACTCGCCCGGAACAATTTGTGTCCTTGACAAGACACTTAACTCTGCATTGCTTCAGTTCACCCAGCTGTAAAATGGGAGCCAGCATTAGCTGAGGTAATTGAGGCTGTGTGGCGACCCCTCCAGTCCTTGGACTGAACAGCCGTACGCAGCCTTCAGATGCGCCGCGCAATACAATAAGGCAAATGACAGTAAGTCGGTACACAGTTTAGATACTATGCATACAATTACACTATTATTAATAATATGCATTTTTATATTTGAGTTGGTTACGATGAAGGGCAAACTGGGGGTGGGGTGCAGGCTACACAGAAAGGAGCAGCTCACCTTGCTTGAAAATGGCTCAGAGAGCGGTGCAGCTCAGCGGCCGCAGTCAGCTTTGCTGAGAAAAAATACTAAGGGCTACAGCAGCTCCAGTTTTATGAGCAGGCAATGGTTGGGTGTTGAGGCTTTTTAAGTATTTGGAAAAGCAATTGAGAATTGCTTCAAGCACTGCTCGCAAAAGCATGTAAAAATTGACAGCAGTTTCATTTACGGACGCATGCGCTTGTCAAAGTGCTTTGTGTTCGATTGATTACGTAATATATTACCATCTTTAAGCGGAGTTTACAGTTCGTATGCAAGACATGGTAATTAGGGTAGACAAATTAGACATGTACATGTAACAATTGCATTTCACGTGTGAGTAGTTGATGCCGATTGACAAGTTACTGCAAAATATCGATTGATCAGATCTACGTTTAGTGGGTCCTTCACTAGCAGCATTTGCGGACAGTCTTGTCTCAATTCCTCTTCCCGGGTCATTTGAAGTCAGTCAGTGATTTCCCCGGGTCATTTGAGGTCAGTCAGTGATTTCCCCGGGTCATTTGAGGTCAGTCAGTGATTTCCCCGGGTCATTTGAGGTCAGTCAGTGATTTCCCCGGGTCATTTGAGGTCAGTCAGTGATTTCCCCGGGTCAATTAAGGTCAGTCTCTTATTTCCCGGGTCATTTAAGGTCAGTCAATGATTTCCCGGGGTCATTTGAGGTCAGTAACTGATTTCCTTCCCTCGTTTCCGCAACGCTGCCACACCAGCCGCTCCGCCCCAGTAATCGAGATCAAACAAGGTCAGAGAAAGGTCAGCGAAGGTCAGGAAGAGTTGCCAGCCAGTCACATGGCTCCGGGCGGAGCTCCGGTGTACTGGCTCAACGCCGATGCACTGGACGGCGGCGGCTGCCTCAGGCCGGCGGCGGCGGCGGCAGCCGGATAGGCGAAGGCGGCGGCGGCCGCGTGCTGCTTGGCGGCGGCCCGCAGTCGCAGGCTGTTGGCGAGCGGCGAGGAGTCGCCAGCAGCCCCGGCGGCAGACGACGGACCCGCCGCAGCAGCAGCAGCCGACGGTGGCTGCGAGTACAGCGGCGAATACGGCGACGGCCCGGCGTAGGGGCAGGCGGGCGCGGCAGCAGCGGCGGCGGGTCCGGCCGGGTGGCCAGCCGGCGTCCACGGGAAGCTCTTGGCCGTCGCCCAGCCGGTGGCTCCGTAGCCAGCCGCGGCGGCAGCGCCGTATGAGGAATAGAAGGAGTCCTCGAATGGCTGCATGAAGCTGCCGAACTGGCCGGTGAAGGTGCCCTTCAGCGCCTCCAGGTGGCGCTCGCGCTTGCGCCATTTGGCGCGGCGGTTTTTGAACCAGACCTGAGCAGATGGGGCGGTTGCAGAATCGGTCACTTCATTGCTTGCCTGTCACTATCTGCCTGACTGTCACTCTATCTGCCTGTCTGTCACTCTATCTGCCTGTCTGTCACTCTATCTGCTTGTCTGTCACTCTATCTACCTGTTTGTCACTCTATCTGCCTGACTGTCACTCTATCTGCCTGACTGTCACTCCATCTGCCTGACTGTCACTCTATCTGCCTGACTGTCACTCTATCTGCCTGTCTGTCACTCTATCTACCTGTTTGTCACTCTATCTGCCTGACTATCACTCTATCTGCCTGACTGTCACTCTATCTGCCTGTCTGTCACTCTATCGACCTGTTTGTCACTCTATCTACCTGACTGTCACTCTATCTACTTGACTGTCACTCTATCGACCTGTTTGTCACTCTATCTACCTGACGGTCACTCTATCTGCCTTACTGTCACTCTATTTGCCTGACTGTCACTCTATTTGCCTGACTGTCACTCTATCGACCTGTTTGTCACTCTATCTACCTGACTGTCACTCTATCGACCTGTTTGTCACTCTATCTACCTGTCTGTCACTCCTATACGTACTGTATTTCTATCGGTTCTCTTCATCTTCTCCATCCAGTTTATAAAAGATCGACAACTGAAAAGTGTGTGTGTGTGTGTGTGTGTGTGTGTGTGTGTGTGTGTGCGTGTGAGTGAGACAGACGACTCCATGCTAAATGGCATCTGAAATCTGTCTCTAATGACTAACAAGCAGTGCCGGACATTTGAACGAAAACCGGCTGCCTAAGAGAGGGTGATAAGTCAAAATGCAGATTAGGCAGAACTGGCAATCCTCTGCTGAACATCTTGCGCGAGTCCCGCGGGCTGCTGCTCCCCAGACTCCCAGACTGCCGCCTCAGCTTCCAGTCCTCTTTCTCTTACCCTCCATCCCCCATCCCCTGACTTATGGTCAGTTCGGGGCGGGCAGCAATAAATCTTGCCATTTCCTGCTTTGGCGGGGAATTCTCGGAGTTTAGCAAGCAGACCCGTCTCAAAACTCCAGTTCGAGTTGGGGATGGGGGTCCCCCCGATCGCCCTCACCTCCACTGTGGCGTGAAAAATCGCCAAATCCTTGAGGCAAGGACTTCTAAACTTAAATATCTGGAGAAGAAACTGACTATGCAAATCTGAAACTAAATTACTAAATTCAAAACGCCTTAACCACTTTTAAGTTTAGTTCTTGTGCAAAGTCCATAAGGATGGTCATCCTTTAAGACCAATTGTTTCGATGATCAACACTTCGGAGTATGAGCTAGCCAAATTCCTTGACAATTTAATTAAACCTGTCATTCCTTCTGAGCACTGTGTGGGATCCAATAAACAGTTTATTGAGTGCCTCAGCAACACCACGACTAATCAAACTGACAGGCTTTATAGCTTTGATGTTGTTTCTCTGTTCACCAACATCCCTCTTGAATTCACCATTGAGCTGGCTGCTGATCTTGTGTATGAAAAAGCCGATCCACCTCCGTTCTCGAAAGCCACTTTTAAGAAGATGCCAAATTCGCTACCTCCGGCATCCTTTCTTTTTCGGGACAAATATTACAGACAGATTGACGGTTGTACCATGGGCAGCCCTCTTGCCCCAACCCTCGCTAATTTGTGCATGGCTCATTGGGAAAAGGACTGGATGTCCCTCACGTGTGCGCCTCGCTTTTACAAACGCTACGTGGATGACACGTTTGCGATCTTTGAGGATGAAACTAAGAAGAATGAGTTTTTTAACATTATCAATTCTACTCATGAGAATATCAAATTCACGGTGGAAGGGGGAGGCAGGAGATTTCCTTTCTTAGACATTGACATTGATGCCACCAATGAAACTATTTCCACCAGTGTGTTTAGGAAACCTAGCTTTACCGGGCTTATGCTCAGGTTCGATGCCCTGTGCCCTAGACAATGGAAAGTTGGATTGGTTCGCTGCTTTCTTCACCGGGCCTTTTCCATTTGCAGTTCCTGGAGGCTCTTTCACAATGAAGTTGAAATCCTCACCAACTTGCTCAGCTACAATGGCTACCCTAGAAACTTTGTGTTGAAAATTGTTAACTCTTCTCAATGACAACCTGACTGAACCTACTCAGATGAAAGTTCGTGAATCCACCTCTGATTGTCCCGTGATCACTTTACCTTTCTTTGGGGTGTGTTCTATCGAGTTCAAAAAGAAGATTGAAAAGCTGTTCCGTAAAGACTTAAACACTCAAATCCGTGTTGTGTTTCGCACTGAAAAGATTGCTAAGTTTGTCTGTAGGCTGAAATTCAGTGTTCCTCGTCCTCTCGCGGCAGGTGTCGTGTACAAATTTATTTGCTCTGAGGACCAGAGCATCTCCTACATTGGAAAAACTAAACGACACTTATACACGAGGGTCAGAGAGCACTGGCTAAAAAACTCTGCCATTAACGAACACCTGCTAACTTGCAACAGTTGTTGTGACGCTGACCCACACGAGATTATTAAAGCTATCGATTTTTGCAATAGAGATCACATGCTCTGCCTATTAGAAGCCTATTAGATACATTAAAACGAGACAGCCCACGTTAAATAATCAACTCGCGATGGGTGGGGCTAGCCGTCACTCTGCATATTCTAGTTTACCTTGCTAATAACCGGACTGGAATGAAGCCGACATGCATTCTCCCCCTACCAAAAATAAAGGTAAATATCAACATGAAGTTATTTATTTATTTATTTGAGTTGCCGATGCATTTCGTCCATTTGCATTAGGACATCGTCAGAGTCTTTTTATGGAGAAACAATTTGAACGAATATTCAGTACATATAGATAGTTGAGAGTAACAAGAGTAGTTGAATTGAGTTTTTAATTGATGGTTTAAAACTTGTACATAGTAATCAATTTTTTGATACAGTATTGGTTGGGTAAAGTGCTTATATCAGTTTCAAGCCAGTCCGGTCATTGACAAATCAGCTAAAAAATTCTGAGTTGACGGCTAGCCCCACCCATCGCAAGTTGGTTATTTAACGTGGGCTGTTTGGTCTTAATGTACAGGGCTTCTAATAGGCAGAGCATGTGATCTCTATTACAAAAATCAATAGCCTTTATCATTTCGTGTGGTTCAGCCTCACAACAGGAATTGCAGGTTAGCAGGTGTTCGTTAATAGCAGAGTTTTTTAGCCAGTGCTCTCTGACCCTCGTGTATAAGTGTCGTTTAGTTTTTCCTATGTAGGAGATGCTCTGGTCCTCAGAGCAAACAAAATTTACCTTTATTTATCTACTCTTCATCAAGCGAGCCACTTTACCTAGTTCTTCTGAAGTTTAGTTCTTGTGAGTTTTAGTTCCTGTGAAGTTTAGTTCTTGTGAAGTTTAGTTCTTGTGAAGTTTAGTTCCTGTGAAGTTTAGGTCTTGTGAAGTTTAGGTCTTGTGAGTTTTAGTTCTTGTGAAGCTCAGTTCCTGTAAAGTTGAGTTCTTGTGAAGTTTATTTTTAGTGAATTTTAGTTCTTGTGAAGTTCAGTTCCTGTGAAGCTTAAACCTCAGTGCTTGTGATTGTTCAAGGATCTAGTTTCAAAACAGTCAGATTTTATTCGAGCTTTTCCACTCCAGATGTTGCTGTTAGAACTCCTTGGTCAGAGCCCCCCCCCTGGAGAGAGAGATTTATCTTGCAATCCACCACCCCAATTCCCCCCCAAGTCGAAAAGCATTTCGTCTAAACATTCCAAGGATTTCTCATAGCCTGTTCAGGAGATTTCGCACCCGTTCATAATCGCTGATTTAACAGCCATGCATGTACAGGAATAGGATTATAATTGCATAGCGCGTCTGGAACTTCGAACTTTGATCGATTAACAGTTCGAACCCAGCCACCCGGCAACGGATTAACTGCTGTGGCTTAAAGTGGCTCAGCTCTCGAAGAATCAAACTAGATAGGATTAGAGCCTAATCCAACTTATGGCGAGTCACACTGACTTCTTGCTGGTTTGCTGGTGGCCTGACTACTGTTAATTACTGCTAATAATAATTTGTCTCGTGCTATTTCAACTGAACTACATTCATTGAGAATCTCAAAATCCCAATATCAGAATCCCAATCTCAGAATCCCAATCTCAGAATCCCAATCTCAGAATCCCAATTTCGGAATCCCAATTTCGGAATCCCAATTTCGGAATCACAATCTCAGAATCCCAATCTCAGAATTCCAATCTCAGAATTCCAATCTCAGAATCCCAATCTCAGAATCCCAATCTCAGAATCCCAATCTCGGAATCCCTATCTTAGAATCCCAATCTCGGAATCCCAATCTCAGAATCCCAATCTCAGAATCCCAATCTCAGAATTCCAGTCTCAAAATCCTAATCTCAGAATCCCAATCTCAGAATCCCAGTCCCAGAATCCCAGTCTCATGCATTCCAGACTCACCCGAACCCGAGCCTCGGTCAGGTTGGTCCAGGCGGCGATCTCCTCCCTGGTGGCCATGTCCGGGTAGCGGTTCCTGGCGAAGGTGGCCTCCAGTTCCTGCAGCTGGGCGGAGGTGAAATGGGTCCGCTGCCGCCGCTGCCGCTTGCCGCCTGCCCCCTGGCCGGCGGTCGATTTTCCGTCTTCGTTGGCGTCGTCCTCCTCCGAGGCGCCTGGTTTCGCGTCCGCGTTGGCGCCGCCGCCGCCGCCTCCGCCCCGATGATCAGCATGCTGCTGGTGCTGATGATGCTGATGGAGCTGGTGATGCTGGTGATGAAGCCGGTCGTCTTTCACCGGGGTTAGATCTGCGGGTTATTTGTCTACTCTTTAACTTGGATACGGGATTCTTTGCCTTGGATACGGGATTGTTTACCTTGGATACGCGATTGTTTACCTTGGATACGGGATTCTTTGCCTTGGATACGGGATTGTTTACCTTGGATACGGAATTGTTTGCCTTGGATACGGGATTTTTTACCTTGGATACGGGATTGTTTGCCTTGGATACGGGATTGTTTACCTTGGATACGGGATTGTTTACCTTGGATACGGGATTCTTTGCCTTGGATACGGGATTCTTTGCCTTGGATACGGGATTGTTTACCTTGGATACGGGATTGTTTGCCTTGGATACGGGATTCTTTGCCTTGGATACGGGATTGTTTACCTTGGATACGGGATTGTTTACCTTGGATACGGGATTGTTTACCTTGAATACGGGGTTCTTGATCTTGGATACTTTATACTGAATACAGATTTATTTGCTTTCGATACGAAAATAGTTTTTGTTCATACCATAGTAACACACAACGTTAAAGAATAATTAATAATTAATAAAATTTGTCGAAGAGCCCCAGATTTCTGCTTCACCCGACACTGTCGGGAGCCTGATGATTCCACGACACGCGAGCCTGCTAGGAAATTCTTGCAAAGTTAAAATTCTGCACAGCATTTTGTTTATTCACGAGCTTTAAGTTTCGAATATTTTTGATAGCTGGACCATTGATCAACCCGCTGTGCCCTGCTTTGAAGGCCAATTATCTTGCTAATTATATCTGTGTTTGTGCAGGTATTCGAGCCGGACTCATGCACACCTGCTGGGAGATTTTATCGCCGCGACTTACGGGTCTACGAGCTACATCTGATTGGGAGGCCAAATTAGCGAAGCGACAGATTATTTTTCCTATATTGAACCACTTGATGCAGAACAGCGAATGCCTGTTCGATATTTGAGATTTCACTGGAATTAGCAAGATTTCAAGCTTCGATTCAGCGACCCTTTAATTCGTTTTGGCGCCACTGACTATCAACTTGGCGCCGCTAACAGTCAATTTGGCGCCGTTAACTATCAACTTGGCGCCGCTAACTATCAACTTGGCGCTGCTAACAGACAACTTGGCGCCGCTAACTATCAACTTGGCGCCGCTAACTATCAACTTGGCGCCGCTAACTATCAACTTGGCGCCGCTAACTATCAACTTGGCGCTGCTAACAGACAACTTGGCGCCGCTAACTATCAACTTGGCGCCGCTAACTATCAACTTGGCGCCGCTAACTATCAACTTGGCGTCGTTAACTATCAATTTAGCGCCATTAACTATTAACTTGGCGCCGCTAACTATAAACTTGGCGCCGCTAACTATCAACTTGGCGCTGCTAACTATCAACTTGGCGCCGCTAACTATCAACTTGGCGCTGCTAACAGACAACTTGGCGCCGCTAACTATCAACTTGGCGCCGCTAACAGTCAACTTGGCGCCGCTAACTATCAACTTGGCGCCGCTAACTATCTACTTGGCGCCGCTAACTATCAACTTGGCGCCGCTAACTATCTACTTGGCGCGGCTAACTATCTACTTGGCGCCGCTAACTATCTACTTGGCGCCGCTAACTATCTACTTGGCGCCGCTAACAGTCAACTTGGCGCCGCTAACTATCAACTTGGCGCCGCTAACTATCTACTTGGCGCCGCTAACTATCAACTTGGCGCCGCTAACTATCTACTTGGCGCCGCTAACAGTCAACTTGGCGCCGCTAACTATCTACTTGGCGCCGCTAACTATTAACTTGGCGCCGCTAACTATCTACTTGGCGCCGCTAACTATCAACTTGGCGCCGCTAACTATCAACTTGGCGCCGCTAACTATCAACTTGGCGTCGTTAACTATCAATTTAGCGCCATGAACTATTAACTTGGCGCCGCTAACTATAAACTTGGCGTCGCTAACTATAAACTTGGCGTCGCTAACTATCAATTTAGCGCCATTAACTATTAACTTGGCGCCGCTAACTATAAACTTGGCGCCGCTAACTATCAACTTGGCGCTGCTAACAGACAACTTGGCGCCGCTAACTATCAACTTGGCGCTGCTAACAGACAACTTGGCGCCGCTAACTATCAACTTGGCGCCGCTAACAGTCAACTTGGCGCCGCTAACTATCAACTTGGCGCCGCTAACTATCTACTTGGCGCCGCTAACTATCAACTTGGCGCCGCTAACTATCTACTTGGCGCGGCTAACTATCTACTTGGCGCCGCTAACTATCTACTTGGCGCCGCTAACTATCTACTTGGCGCCGCTAACAGTCAACTTGGCGCCGCTAACTATTAACTTGGCGCCGCTAACTATCTACTTGGCGCCGCTAACTATCTACTTGGCGCCGCTAACTATCAACTTGGCGCCGCTAACTATCAACTTGGCGCCGCTAACTATCAACTTGGCGTCGTTAACTATCAATTTAGCGCCATTAACTATTAACTTGGCGCCGCTAACTATAAACTTGGCGTCGCTAACTATAAACTTGGCGTCGCTAACTATCAATTTAGCGCCATTAACTATTAACTTGGCGCCGCTAACTATAAACTTGGCGCCGCTAACTATCAACTTGGCGCTGCTAACAGACAACTTGGCGCCGCTAACTATCAACTTGGCGCTGCTAACAGACAACTTGGCGCCGCTAACTATCAACTTGGCGCCGCTAACAGTCAACTTGGCGCCGCTAACTATCAACTTGGCGCCGCTAACTATCTACTTGGCGCCGCTAACTATCAACTTGGCGCCGCTAACTATCTACTTGGCGCGGCTAACTATCTACTTGGCGCCGCTAACTATCTACTTGGCGCCGCTAACTATCTACTTGGCGCCGCTAACAGTCAACTTGGCGCCGCTAACTATCAACTTGGCGCCGCTAACTATCTACTTGGCGCCGCTAACTATCAACTTGGCGCCGCTAACTATCTACTTGGCGCCGCTAACAGTCAACTTGGCGCCGCTAACTATCTACTTGGCGCCGCTAACTATTAACTTGGCGCCGCTAACTATCTACTTGGCGCCGCTAACTATCAACTTGGCGCCGCTAACTATCTACTTGGCGCCGCTAACTATCAACTTTGCGCCTTGAAACCCAGTTCGGAAGCACAGCTAGCAATCCTCCAATACTTTCAGAAGATGCTGCCTGGAGTCAAAAGATTTATGCCCCATGCATACACAAGCCGAATATTCGAAAGCCGAGACCAAAAGCAGCATGGAGCATTGGGGTGGCGCAGGTTGGCTGTTAAAAAAGCAGAAATTGCCAAGGATATGCGGAACCGCGGGTCCAGAATCTCGGGCAACAGGCGAGGACAGGAGGCGGGAGATGGGGCTGAGTCGGGTTTGGAGTATATATTTGATGAAGAAGACCCATCTTGCAGCCTCCTAAACCCCAGTTTTTGGTCCGTGACTTTATTAATGCCTAAGGAGCGCCAGATTTTGCTTCCTTGTGCGAACAAGGGCAAAAATAGCGATCTGTGGAATAAATTTGCATGCCAAATTATTGCGAGACTTCAACTATCACGGGTGTTGAATTCCGTGAAAAAAAGAATTTATCACATCCTCACCCTGACTGATCGATATTATAGCATTAGCACAAGAAGCAGTCAGTGGCAGCCAAGGTGCAGTGAATTCATGCCATTTTCATTGATATTTGTAATAGCCAGACAGATGGGACCCAGGTCTTATTAGTTATTGGGAAGCGGCTACTCATGCCGACCCGACCAAAAGCTGGGACAAATGATAACTTTTGATGGCCACTCCTTTGGTTAGCGGGAGCTCGAAATGTTTTTCTTAGAAAATTAGATGAACAGACGATGCGGGGCCCTCCATCAGTTCATCGCTGAAGTTTTTGTTTTTTCTAGCGCCACTGTACAGTGATCTTCTAGCGCCACTGTACAATGATCTTCTAGCGCCACTGTACAGTGATCTTCTAGCGCCACTGTACAATGATCTTCTAGCGCCACTGTACAGTGACCTTCTAGCGCCACTGTACAGTGATCTTCTAGCGCCACTGTACAATGATCTTCTAGCGCCACTGTACAATGATCTTCTAGCGCCACTGTACAGTGATCTTCTAGCGCCACTGTACAATGATCTTCTAGCGCCACTGTACAATGATCTTCTAGCGCCACTGTACAATGATCTTCTAGCGCCACTGTACAATGATCTTCTAGCGCCACTGTACAATGATCTTCTAGCGCCACTGTACAATGATCTTCTAGCGCCACTGTACAATGATCTTCTAGCGCCACTGTACAGTGACCTTCTAGCACCACTGTACAGTGATCTTCTAGCGCCACTGTACAATGATCTTCTAGCGCCACTGTACAGTGATCTTCTGGCGTCACTGTACAATGATCTTCTAGCGACTTTGCAGTACCTTCTTTCCCCCGACCCTGCACCGCCCGCTCAGGCCTCTCGCTGGACACCATCGCGGACTCACCTGTCAGCTTAAAGTCACTCGACTTCTCCGACTTGATGCCGAGGGTCGCTGCGGCGACTGGTGGCGGCGGCGGCGGTGGTGGCGGCCCCCCGGCTGGCAGCATCATCTGCAGCTTCCGGCTGCCGCCTCCGATGCCGACGCTTCCGCAGTCGAGAGCGGAAGAAGTCGCCGCATCCCGGCCGAAGACGCCGCTGTCGACAATGAAGAATGGCGTCGGCGGCTGATGCTGATGCTGGTGCTGGTGCTGCAACTGCTGCTGCAGCTGGTGCTGGTGCTGATGATGCTGGTGCAGCAGCTGCTGATGCTGATGGTGCTGCTGCTGAAGCTGCTGCTGATGGTGCTGATGATGCAGCTGCTGCTGCTGTTGCTGCTGCTGTTGCTGCTGCTGCTGGAGGTCGTGCTGACCGCTGCCTAGCAGGCCGTTCATCCCGAAGGGAAAAATGGGAAGATGGCCGGGCGGATCCCTATTAGAAGAGAGTCTTGGCGCTCGATAGGCCCGAGACGATTAAGACAACGCGGCGGCGAGTCTCAGTTCTGATCCTCTCCAATCCCAGGGACAAATGCGCCCCCCTGAGACAGAGAATTAGCGCGAGAGAGAAAGCGAGAGAAAGGCTGGCGCTAGGTCGAAGGGATTTCTCCTCACCAAGGAGAAAAACCGCGGGATTTCAAGGGAGATTCGGGAGGATTTCAGCGCGAGAAACTGCTTAGACTTCGAATAAGAAAACCGGCGGGGAAGGCTGGCTAGGATGGGGATCGGAGGGAGATTTAGCGGTATTGGCGACGGCCGGCTAAGCCTATGGGATCACTCGCTCAAAAAGAGGATCAATGAAGAGGACCAGGGACCGTTATTGTTGCGCCACTGCAAGTTTTTAATCCCGGGCGAGATTTTCCCAGGCTTAAGATGGACAATCGCAGGGGCTCCAACCCTCTGCCCGACCCCGCCCCCGCTCCCCGCCCAATGGCTGCCCGCCCCGCCGTCTCCGCCTTGATTTGGGAAAAACCATGCGGAAACGACGAATCCCATTGGCTGGGAAGCCAGTCTTGCCAGCTTTTCATTGCTGGTCTCCAAAAACTGGTAGAAAATTTGCATTCGGAGTTATGGTTATAAGGGGTATAGGTTCAAAATTCAAAATTCAACTTCAAAACAGTCTGAGCAACTACGAGTACAATGAGCATTTTATTTAGATGGGGAGCTCCAATTCCTAGTCTGATTGAGGCGCCAATCTCATTCTCAAGTCTGACTAAAGCACCATTCCAAATCTAGCTGAGGCGCCATTTCCAAATCTAACTGAGGCGCCATTTCCAAATCTAGTTGAGGCGCCATTTCCAAATCTAAGTGAGGCGCCATTTCTGAATCTACCTGACTCAGTTCCAAATCTAAGTGAGGTGCCATTTCTGAATCTACCTGACTCAGTTCCAAATCTAAGTGAGGCGCCATTTCTGAATCTACCTGACTCAGTTCCAAATCTAAGTGAGGTGCCATTTCTGAATCTACCTGACTCAGTTCCAAATCTAAGTGAGGCGCCATTTCTGAATCTAGTTGACTCAGTTCCAAATCTAAGTGAGGTGCCATTTCTGAATCTACCTGACTCAGTTCCAAATCTAAGTGAGGCGCCATTTCTGAATCTACCTGACTCAGTTCCAAATCTAAGTGAGGCGCCATTTCTGAATCTACCTGACTCAGTTCCAAATCTAAGTGAGGCGCCATTTCTGAATCTAGTTGACTCAGTTCCAAATCTAAGTGAGGTGCCATTTCTGAATCTACCTGACTCAGTTCCAAATCTAAGTGAGGCGCCATTTCTGAATCTAGTTGACTCAGTTCCAAATCTAACTGAGGCGCCATTTCTGAATCTACCTGACTCAGTTCCAAATCTAACTGAGGCGCCATTTCTGAATCTACCTGACTCAGTTCCAAATCTAACTGAGGCGCCATTTCTGAATCTACCTGACTCAGTTCCAAATCTAACTGAGGCGCCATTTCTGAATCTACCTGACTCAGTTCCAAATCTAACTGAGGCGCCATTTCTGAATCTACCTGACTCAGTTCCAAATCTAACTGAGGCGCCATTTCTGAATCTAACTGAGGCGCCATTTCTGAATTTAAATGAGGCGCCATTTCTGAATCTAACTGAGGCGCCATTTCTGAATTTAAATTAGGCGCCATTTCTGAGTTCAAATGAGGCGCCATTTCTGAATCTAACTGAGGCGCCATTTCTGAATCTAACTGAGGCGCCATTTCTGAATTTAAATTAGGCGCCATTTCTGAGTTCAAATGAGGCGCCATTTCTGAATCTAACTGAGGCGCCATTTCTGAATCTAACTGAGGCGCCATTTCTGAATCTAACTGAGGCGCCATTTCTGAATCTAACTGAGGCGCCGTTTCTGACTATACTACGCCCATAGAACAAGCCGCTCCTGCAGTTGCAGCCTCGCAGACTGCTGTGGCGCCATGCAGCGCCAGCTGCCCCAGGCTCGGCGCCATCTCGGAGGCGCCACCCGCTGCGCGAAAATCGGCCAGGCCATGCGGCGGGGCCGCCCGCCGCCCTCTCTCCGCCTCTCAAATATTCTCCCTAACTTTTAACCCCCGCTGACTTACGGAGGGGCACTTAAGCCTTCATTGTAGCAGCGCCAACCCCCTCCCCCTTCATAAGAAAGCTTGACTACAGCTCACTCTAATGCCTCATCTGCATCTCGCTCAGACTCCTCTGTATAGGTTATTAGCTTGTCCGGCAGTTCTAATAATGCATAATTGCAGGCTCCATCGCTTGTCAATGGCGCATCATGCACAGGAGGCCCCCCCGCTGAGTTAGTTATGCCTTTAAAAACCATCCTTGTTTTATTAGCAGCTACCGGTAGGTCTACCGGTAGTTCTAGTTTATTCCATATGTAATGCCTTTTTAACCAGTTCTGCCAACATTTGGGGAGGACAGAGACGCGTGGGTCATTTTTTAGAAGTGATTTTGCAAGTATCTGTCATTGATGTCTGCCTTCTGTATAACTGAGGTTGGAATTCTTGTTGAACCAACGGTTGAACCACCTGTTGGAATCCCTGTTGGATCACCTGTTGAAATCCCTGTTGGATCACCTTGTTGAAATCCCTGTTGGATCACCTTGTTGGAATCCCTGTTGGAACACCTTGTTGGAATCCCTGTTGGATCACCTGTTGGAATCCCTGTTGGATCACCTGTTGGAATCCCTGTTGGATCACCTGTTGAAATCCCTGTTGGATCACCTTGTTGAAATCCCTGTTGGATCACCTTGTTGGAATCCCTGTTGGATCACCTTGTTCGAATCCCTGTTGGATCACCTGTTGAAATCCCTGTTGGATCACGAGGGAATCATGTAACCCATGAAAAAACCCTGTTGGAACCCATGAGAAAACCCTGTTGGAGTGAGAAAACCCTGTTGGAACCCATGAAAAATCCCGGTTGGAACCCATGAGAAAACCCTGTTAGAACCCATGAGAAAACCATGTTGGAACCCATGAAAAAACCATGTTAGAACCCATGAGAAAACCCTGTTGGAACCCATGAGAAAACCCTGTTGGAACCCATGAGAAAACCCTGTTGGAACCCATGAGAAAACCCTGTTGGAACCCATGAGAAAACCCTGTTGGAACCCATGAAAAAACCATGTTAGAACCCATGAGAAAACCCTGTTAGAACCCATGAAAAAACCCTGTTAGAACCCATGAGAAAACCCTGTTAGAACCCATGAGAAAACCCTGTTAGAACCCATGAGAAAACCCTGTTAGAACCCAAGAGAAAACCCTGTTAGAACCCATGAGAAAACCCTGTTGGAACCCATG
The DNA here is from genome assembly GCA_002269645.1 of Macrostomum lignano. Lineage (NCBI taxonomy): Eukaryota > Metazoa > Platyhelminthes > Macrostomidae > Macrostomum > Macrostomum lignano. The sequence continues at coordinate 46,909 of NIVC01002600.1, read as the reverse complement.
AGAAAACCCTGTTAGAACCCATGAGAAAACCCTGTTAGAACCCATGAGAAAACCCTGTTTGAACCCATTAGAAAACCCTGTTGGAACCCATGAGAAAACCCTGTTGGAACCCATGAAAAAACCCTGTTAGAACCCATGAGAAAATTCCCTATTGGAGAACCTGTAACATGAAAATGCTGTTTGAATCTAAATTACCAGCAATCGCCCCGAAAGCGGATGACAATACACTTGTAAAAAATCAAAATTGAAATGTCGCCAGCACACTCGAACACTTGCTGCAGCAAAAAAAATAAATACAGTGCAACGTACACGCGCCATGATCCTAAAATCCCGAAGAAGGCCATTTCTGGAGCCTGGCGTCCACTTCAAATCCCCTCTCCGAATCCCAAGTCTGAAGTGGCACTCGAGACAGTCGAATTCTATATAAGCCAGCCAGCCAGTCAGTCAGCTGGCAAAAGAAGTCAGTTTCAAACAAGTCATGTTTGGTGCCAGTGTACAAGTGGCCGACAGGTTGTTGAATTTGCAGCGGCAGTGGCGGAATTGATGGGGTGACAGCGTGTTTGGCCATCGTTATTGAGTTTTTTGTCTGCCGCGGTCACTCTGCCTGCTGATATACTGACTCGCAATGCAAGCGCGTGGCTTTGACACGTGGATAAACTAACATATTATTACTTTCGCTTTATTATGACCTGCTGTAGCGTTGCAAAATATATTTTCTTGCAAAAATGCACACTCTGCACTGTGCGAGCAATTTGGAAGCGGAAATCAAAGTTTTAAATGAGGCATAGAAATAGAGATGGAAACCCATGGGAAGAGGTGGGTGAGGAGAGGGAAGAGGGGGTGAAGAGAGGGAAGAGGGGGTGAAGAGAGGGAAGAGGGAGATGAAGAGAGGGAAGAGGGCGATGAAGAGAGGGAAGAGGGGGTGAAGAGAGGGAAGAGGGGATGAAGAGAGGAAAGAGGGAGATGAAGAGAGGGAAGAGGGAGATGAAGAGAGGGAAGAGGGGGTGAAGAGAGGGAAGAGGGAGATGAAGAGAGGGAAGAGGGGGTGAAGAGGGGGAAGAGGGAATGAAGAGGGAGAAGAGGGAATGAAGAGGGAGAAGAAGAGGATAAAGAGGGAAAGAGGGGGAGGAAGAGAGGAAAGGAGATGATGGGAGGAGATTATAAATTGAAGAGAAGTTGCTAAAGTGAGACCATTCCAAGAACAAAAGAAGAAATATAATTAAAAGAACACCAAAATATCTGGAGATCGGTCGCAAGTATCAGATTAAGGCAGGAAGATGAAGCATTTAGCTAAAATCGGATGGAGCATGCCGCAGCAGAAGCTATCTCAATCACTTCTGAGTTCTCGCGCATCCCGCCATAGGAGCGTGCGCGGTGACAGAGCTTCTCAAGACAAGAATCTGACGGGACTCGCGTTGTCGGCAGAAATCCGTTCCCTCGCTCACCATTCTCTCTCTCTTTTCCTTGCTAATTTAAATGGAAATCGGGCCCCAGATATATTCATAAGCTGTTAATCCTTCGACCGTTCCAGCGCCGCCTTGACCGCCGCTCCGCCTCTCGTTCGGGGATTACCGCCCCGGCGACTTTAATAAGCAAAGAGCTTCTCATCGGGAATGATGGCGCGCTAGGGCAGCTGAGCCTGCGAAGTTTCCTTCTGCAGCAGTTGCTCACACTTCTTCTTCATTGCGCGCGGGCAAGATTCTGTCTGTCTCTCTCTGCTTTCGTGTTGGGGGATCATATCTCTAAGATTTTGCCTGGGTGAATTTTTCAGCTCCAATAGCGAGGCAATCTCTGATAGATTTCTTGGCTTCGCTACTCCCGGTATCAACTCCGCTGTCTACTTCCCTGTCTACTTCTCTCTTTACTTAGCTCTCCACCTTTCAACTACTTCTCATCTACCTACTTCTACTTCTTGCCTCTGAGGGATTGAGAGATATCAGATGAGAGTCAGACAGTCAGCAGAGAGATATCAGATGAGAGTCGGACAGTCAGCAGAGAGAAATCAGATGAGAGTCAGATACTGAGCAGAGATATCAGATGAGAGTCAGACACTGAGCAGAGATATCAGATGAGAGTCAGACACTGAGCAAAGATATCAGATGAGAGTCAGACACTGAGCAGAGATATCAGATGAGAGTCAGACACTGAGCAGAGATATCAGATGAGAGTCAGACAGTCAGCAGAGAGATACCAGATGAGAGTCAGACAGTCAGCAGAGAGATACCAGATGAGAGTCAGACAGTCAGCAGAGAGATACCATGCAGATGAGAGTCAGACACTCAGTAGAGAGATACCAGATGAGAGTCAGACAGTCAGCAGAGAGATACCAGATGAGAATCAGACAGTCAGCAGAGAGATACCAGATGAGAGTCAGACAGTCAGCAGAGAGATACCAGATGAGAGTCAGACACTCAGCAGAGAGATACCAGATGAGAGTCAGACAGTCAGCTGAGCTCGTCCGTCATTCAAGACAGCCATCTGCGACAAGCCGGGAGGCCAATCAAGATGAAGCCCAAGCCAGATTGGGCCAGCAAGATTAAGTCGTGAAGCAGATTTTGCAAGAAAATTTCCTTCACTGTCCAGTTGCTTCCACGCCTGAGCGGGTTCTCCCGACACCCGGTGGCCTGCTCAGAATCCCTTTGCCGGGAAACATCTGCATCAGCGTCTGCCCCTCCCCAGCTTCACCCGCCATCCCCCAGATGGGATCAAGCAAATCTTTGCAGCCCGTTAATCTAAGGCGGCCTGGCAACAGGGCCGAGTGATGGAGCACTGAGGCTGCAATTCGCGGTGCTTGGAGATTAAAGCCGGCTTCCGCGACCAGGCTTGAGCGGCTCTGGTGGGAGAATTGATTGTTGAGGGGAACTTTCTGCTTTTGATAATACGGGAGTTTCATTTTTTCCTTCATGATTTTTTGGAAGCTGTGCAGTGAAAATTGGGGAACTATTTCTAGTTTGGTCTAGAATTCTCCCACTCTAACTGCAATCTCAGTTGGGGAATTCTCCCACTCTCACTGCAATCTCAGTTGGGGAATTCTCCCACTCTAACTGCAATCTCAGTTGGGGAATTCTCCCACTCTCACTGCAATCTCAGTTGGGGAATTCGCCCGATCTCACTGCAATCTCAGTTGGGAGAATTCTCCCACTCTCACTGCAATCTCAGTTAGGAGAATTCTCCCACTCTCACTGCAATCTCAGTTGGGAGAATTCTCCCACTCTCACTGCAATCTCAGTTGGGGAATTCGCCCGATCTCACTGCAATCTCAGTTGGGGAATTCGCCCGATCTCACTGCAATCTCAGTTGGGGAATTCTTCCGATCTCACTACAATCTCAGTTGGGGAATTCACCCTATATCACTGCAATCTCAGTTGGGGAATTCTCCCAATCTCACTGCAATCTCAGTTGGGGAATTCTCCCACTCTCACTGCAATCTCAGTTGGGAGAATTCTCCCACTCTCACTGCAGTCTCAGTTGGGAGAATTCTCCCACTCTCACTGCAATCTCAGTTGGGAGAATTCTCCCACTCTCACTGCAGTCTCAGTTGGGAGAATTCTCCCACTCTCACTGCAATCTCAGTTGGGAGAATTCTCCCACTCTCACTGCAGTCTCAGTTGGGAGAATTCTCCCACTCTCACTGCAATGAACAGATAATTTTGGCTCAATAACTTTTTCAGAACTTCTCTTACGAAAGAAGAAATTTTCCACGCTTGTTTCCTCTTCAAATAGAATTGGCAATCCAAAAATCTCCCTTCCCATTGTTTGTCCCGCCAACTGCAAATCCATTCTAATCCTTGTGGCTACTCAATCACGAACCGGTCACAGCTGCGGCAAATAGGGATAATTTTCCCTCGCGAGTAGTTCAGTGATTCTTGAGTACACAAATTGTGGCAGCGTGGCCAGTTTCCGGTTGAAATCTTGCACAAATAAGTGATTGAAATGCAACTGAAGGTTTCTGAGAGATTTTCTGTCCAGGAGACAGGTCAGCGATATGAAGATTGGATTATCGGTCATAAGATTTCTGAGAGCCATAGCTCATAGAAATATCAAAAGGGTCATGGGCCATAGAAGCGAATAAAATGATTCGATAGGTTGCCCCTCTTCAAGGGGTCACAGGTCATGGAGTTAATACTCGTAGTTGGATAAACTAGTGCCATATTTATGAGTCGAAAAATGGATCAGAAGGGTCATTAGGTCATTAATTAATCAATAGGGTCAATAGGTCATAACAATTGGTAATAAGAATCGTTGGCTCAAAAAATCATCCAAATGGTCATTGGGTCATAAAAATTGTTCGAATGGTCATTGGGTCATTAAAATGGATAAAAATGGTCATTGGGTCATTAAAATGGATAAAAATGGTCATTGGTGTCATAAAATTTGTTTGTAAGGGTCATTGGGTCATAAAAATTGATCCAAATGGTCATTGGGTCATAAAAATGTATCAAGATGGTCATAAGGTCCTAAAATTTGTTTCAAATGATCATTGGGCCATTAAAATTTTTGAATGGTCATTAGGTCATGAAAATGAATCAAAATGGTCATTGGGTAATAAAAAGAATCGCAACAGGAGCTCACCCAGACGCATAGCTGTCAGCGGTTCCAGCGCGGACCCCCGGGCAGGTCGCAGTGTCATGTCCATCTGGCCGAAAAAGCAGCTGTCCAACGAAGATCGGAGCTTTGCAAAATGCAAACAAATTCGGCAAAGAGCCGGCAAGAGTTTCAGGATGAAATGCTTATAAGACAGAAGACTGACAGGCCGCAGACAGAGGGGAGGCGAGTGTCGGCGATTATCTAACAAAGTCGGGGCCAAGACGGGCCAGACTGTGTAACTCGCGCGGCAATCAGCAAATTGGTTAATTCTATAATTCTCATCCTGAAGGCCTGTCCGATCTCGGCGAGTCTCAAGGGCCAAGTGCCGCGGCTCAGGAATGAGCAGTGGATTTACCCGACTCAGGGCCCGATCCGCTGGGGAGTAAACTCTGGAGGAATTCCAGAAAAGGGGATCAGATGGAGAGGAGCAGGGCTTAAAGGATTTTTCTCGCATCAAAATGTAATTTCTGAAATTGACTTCGCTGGCTGCCTGAGCTTTGAAATCCATCCTTAAAAACCTGCTTATAGCATCGGGCATTTTCCCCGGAACTTGACTAGCAGTGGGATATCTCAGTTAGCTCCGACACTGGCTCAAATCTCGGCCGCTTAATCTTGAGGGGATAATTGGCTTCTGGGAGAACAGACGGATCTGAGGCGCGCGTGGCGGCGCAAAAATCCCGAAATTCTCTGCTCGCCTCGAACTTCTTCAGTCAGCTGTGATTGCGGGGATCACAGAGTGGGAAATAGGGGAGAAAGCGGGAGCTTATTAAAGGCTAAGCGACAGAGCGGCTTCTTCATGGGATCAAAACAAGTTGAACCGTTTGTATCAAGCAGCAGGATTTTTTTAAATAAGCAAAAAATACAAATGTTTATGTGCTGAAATCAAAATTATTATATTTTAGTCAGTCGTTTTGTTTCTAAGAATCGCATTGTATCCTTAGAATCGATATAATTAAAAGCATTCTTTTCTTGGAATCGATAGCTGGATTTCTAGGAATCGATTATCTAAGTTTAGGGTCTTTATATTTATGTCAGTAAATATGGTTTCTTCATATTTAGTTTTCTAGGAATCTATTTAATTTCTTCAAGCAACCAATTTGTTTATTTTTAAGAACCAATTGCCTCTTTTCTAGGAATTGATTAATCGATTGCTTGGATTCTAAGAATCGATTGCTTCAATTCTAAGAATCGATTGCTTCAATTCTAAGAATCGATAGCTTCAATTCTAAGAATCGATTGCTTCAATTCTAAGAATCGATTGCTTCAATTCTAAGAATCGATTGCTTCAATTTTAAGAATCGATTGCTTCAATTCTAAGAATCGATTGCTTCAATTTTAAGAATCGATTGCTTCAATTCTAAGAATCGATTGCTTCAATTCTAAGAATCGATTGCTTCAATTCTAAGAATCGATTGCTTCAATTCTAAGAATCGATTGCTTCAATTCTAAGAATCGATTGCTTCAATTCTAAGAATTTCTCTTTTCTCTTTTCTTTTCTCTTTCCTCTTTTCTAGGAATTGATTAATCGATTGCTTGGATTCTAAGAATCGATTGCTTCAATTCTAAGAATCGATTGCTTCAATTCTAAGAATCGATTGCTTCAATTCTAAGAATCGATTGCTTCAATTTTAAGAATCGATTGCTTCAATTCTAAGAATCGATTGCTTCAATTTTAAGAATCGATTGCTTCAATTCTAAGAATCGATTGCTTCAATTCTAAGAATCGATTGCTTCAATTCTAAGAATCGATTGCTTCAATTCTAAGAATCGATTGCTTCAATTCTAAGAATCGATTGCTTCAATTCTAAGAATCGATTGCTTCAATTCTAAGAATCGATTGCTTCAATTCTAAGAATCGATTGCTTCAATTTTAAGAATCGATTGCTTCAATTCTAAGAATCGATTGCTTCAATTCTAAGAATCGATTGCTTCAATTCTAAGAATAGATTATTTTCAATTCTAGAAATCGATTATTTTCAATTCTAAGATCGATTGCTTCAATTTTAAGAATCGATTGCTTTCAACTCTAGAAATCGATTATTTTCATTTCTAAGAATCGATTATTTTCAAATCTAGAAATCGATTATTTTCAATTCTAAGAATCGATTGCTGAATTTCTAAGAATCAATTTTTGCATTTCTACGAGTATGAATCGATTGGCCCTCTCTCCAGAAACGAATCCCAAAAGCAATTCAACTGAACTTATCTTTTTGTCGCGTTTAAAATCTGGTCAACTCTAAATTCTATAAGAATTCAGAATGCTTTGCAATTGAGTGAACCTACTTTTTCCATGAATGGGTCGGCTACTTATTTCCAGGAATCGCCGGCATTCCAGAACTGCCCCCCACAAGGCGCGCATACTTGGCGCGGCTTAAGGGTCAACGCTTCACCCCCTGGGGTGTGGCTTATCATCATTCCTGACAAGGAATATTTCACAAATCCTCTTGAACCAGCTGCCTCCCCTCTGGTCAATTGTCGATGGAATTTCTTGCAGAAGCAGGGCACGCGCAAAGCGACAGACAAGATCTGATGATGATTTCAACCTTTGTCTTTTAGGAATCCAGATGACCTCGGATTCGGGTGGCCTGAGTCATGCAGTTTTTCTTATAGTTTCTGCGATTGTCCCACTTTTAAGAATTCTATGGGGGGTAACTCAAAAGGTCGCATTCTATGGCTCAGACTCCTATTCTATGGCTCAGACTCCTATTCTATGGCCCAAACTCCTATTATATGGCTCAGACTCCTATTCTATGGCTCAGACTCCTATTCTATGGCTCAGACTCCTATTCTATGGCTCAGACTCCTATTCTATGGCTCAGACTCCTGTTCTATGGCTCAGACTCCTATTCTATGGCTCAAACTCCTATTCTATGGCTCAGACTCCTATTCTATGGCTCAAACTCCTATTCTATGGCTCAGACTCCTATTCTATGGCTCAGACTCCTATTCTATGGCTCAGACTCCTGTTCTATGGCTCAGACTCCTATTCTATGGCCCAAACTCCTATTATATGGCTCAGACTCCTATTCTATGGCTCAGACTCCTATTCTATGGCTCAGACTCCTGTTCTATGGCTCAGACTCCTATTCTATGGCTCAAACTCCTATTCTATGGCTCAGACTCCTATTCTATGGCTCAAACTCCTATTCTATGGCTCAGACTCCTATTCTATGGCTCAGACTCCTATTCTATGGCCCAAACTCCTATTATATGGCTCAGACTCCTATTCTATGGCTCAGACTCCTATTCTATGGCTCAGACTCCTATTCTATGGCTCAGACTCCTATTCTATGGCTCAAACTCCTATTCTATGGCTCAGACTCCTATTCTATGGCTCAAACTCCTATTCTATGGCTCAGACTCCTATTCTATGGCTCAAACTCCTATTCTATGGCTCAGACTCCTATTCTATGGCTCAGACTCCTATTCTATGGCTCAAACTCCTATTCTATGGCTCAGACTCCTATTCTATGGGTCAGAGTCTCATTCTATGGCTCAGTCTCCTATTCTATGGCTCAGACTCCTATTCTATGGCTCAGACTCCTATTCTATGGCTCAGACTCCTATTCTATGGCTCAAACTCCTATTCTATGGCTCAGACTCCTATTCTATGGCTCAAACTCCTATTCTATGGCTCAGACTCCTATTCTATGGGTCAGAGTCTCATTCTATGGCTCAGTCTCCTATTCTATGGCTCAGACTCCTATTCTATGGCTCAGACTCCTATTCTATGGCTCAGACTCCTATTCTATGGCTCAGACTCCTATTCTATGGCTCAGACTCCTATTCTATGGGTCAGAGTCTCATTCTATGGCTCAGTCTCCTATTCTATGGCTCAGACTCCTATTCTATGGCTCAGACTCCTATTCTATGGCTCAGACTCCTATTCTATGGCTCAGACTCCTATTCTATGGCTCAGACTCCTATTCTATGGATCAGAGTCTCATTCTATGGCTCAGTCTCCTATTCTATGGCTCAGACTCCTATTCTATGGCTCAGACTCCTATTCTATGGCTCAGACTCCTATTCTATGGCTCAGACTCCTATTCTATGGCTCAGACTCCTATTCTATGGCTCAGACTCCTATTCTATGGGTCAGAGTCTCATTCTATGGCTCAGTCTCCTATTCTATGGCTCAGACTCCTATTCTATGTGTCAGAGTCTCATTCTATGGCTCAGACTCCTAGTACATGGCTCAAACTCCTATTCTATGGCTCAGACTCCTATTCTATGGCCCAGAGTCCCATGCTTAGGTGACAAGTTTTCGAAGCAACTCGAATGCAAAGGCAGAGATCCCATCATAAGGAAAAAGTCTTAATACCATCGCGCAATCAGAATAACAGTGAGCCGCCTTAACGTCGAATCAATTTAGAAAGGTGATGCAGAGCTCAAAGAGGGAGACGGCGGTTTTCAGAGATTCTGATAGCAAATTAAGCTGTCAGCATCTCCCATCGCGACAGATGGCCGGCTGGCGGGTGGAGGTGGCTGTGGAAGGACAGTGACGGGGATCCAGCTCAGAGAACTGTGATCCCCCCCCCCCACCCAGATATTTATTCTCCCGCGGGAGGGCAATGAAAACAAGCATTGGATTTGTGACGCCGCCCTGCTGACGGCCACGCGACCAGCGACAGGAGCGCGCATGCGGCGGCAGCCTCGACTTTATCGGCCGGCGAGATGGCGCGATTTTAAACGGTTGAATTTCTAGGAAATGCAAAGAGATGAATAAAACAAATCGGCATTTTATGTTTGCTGTGATGGATGGAAACTAAGTTGGCCAAATTTATGCACAGAGCACGTGCCAATTAATGGATTGCTAATCTAG